>JAYMTL010000065.1:0-100683 GCA_036897445.1 Pelargonium tetragonum | reverse complement strand
AAATCCAACTATGCCAAATTCCCTTCGATACCCAACTGGATTTTTTTAAGTTTCGTTTACTAGACTTGGGTTAAAAAAAGCGGATCTCTATGATTATCTATGACAAGGGTGCGCAATTCGGGCTAACTCTGGGGTGGTTAGGTAAGGCACTCTTTTTCATTTGAGTAAAACGAAGCGTAACTGCATACTTGATGTTGTCTGCTCCTTAATTGAAACCCGTCGGTAACTAAAAGGGCAAGAAATCCCCTGAATAGAAAAAGATAGTAGTTCCTCTCATGGGGGTAGAAAAATGAATATAAAATGAAGTTTGGGTTCCCCTTGTAACTTAGTGATACACAAAGGTTTAAATATCTATAAGAGCTACCTATAATTTACTTTTAGAACTTAATGGTCGGAGTAATTAATATAGAGGTTGACCCGAGTCATCAGTAGATATACTAGATTTGAACCTAAAACAGGATATAATAAGGAGGCTGTGCCAGTATAAAAGCCCACAGCAAGTTAATATAAAAATGGATAAAGGATACTCCAAAAAATCTTGCGCCAAAACAAATTTGTGGGATAGTTAAAAATAAGCATAAAAGGGATTGGGAAGAGCGCGTAATGTATAGTAAAAAGAGAGTTTAGCTATGAAAGCAGCATATTTTAAGTCGCTCAAGAAGTATCCAAGTGGAAAAAAAGAGCCCTGGATTCTTAATACTTAGTTTTTAACGAAACTGAGTTACCTTTCGTTGTGTTTTGAGCTGAACCTAAAAGTATGAAACACGCTTTACTTAATCTAAAAAGGATCTTATTTTTTGAAAGTTTTAGAATGAGGAAGCCCACCTAGACCCGGCAACTAAAGAAATGCTTGTTACTAAAACTTTTTAGAGAGGCAGTCTCGAATGGTAAAATAACTCAGATTATACTGTGTAAGTTTTGGGAAACTGAAAGCGGGAAAGGAAGAGCTGTTCTTTATTATATGCTAAACGACTCACGTCTATTAAGGGAAGTGGTACAACAAGAGCTTGCGTAATGGGGGGCTCGTCAAGGCTTATTCGTAATAAATCCTTTTATCGTATACCAATGCAGTATCTCTGAATTCTGTATGCTTACTGGGTTTTTTGGTAAGAGAAAGCTGCTCCTAATCTAAAATTAAGAAAGTAGAAACTCCTGTTAAGTTCCATAACCCCTTAAAGTTTATGGAGGGCACCTGCTATAACCCGACCCAAGTTCTCCTCGAGGAACCCCTAAGTGAAATTCTTTTAAAAAAGCGCAGCCCTTCCTCGTTTAGTAATTTCAAATAAGAGTTTTGTTAACCTACCTGTATTTTAGGGGCGCAGGGAGACTTTCTTTAGCAGGGCCGCAAAAGTTCTAAAGCAATTTAAGATTTAAACATTTAACTTGGTAGATCGAGTCTTTTAGGTTTCATTTTTTATCTTCTATCTTCTGCCTGATAGCTAATACATAGATAATCCACTACGGTAAGGTATGCGCGAGTTGTCTATTTAAAGTTAAAGAACCCGATTTAGTTTGTTTACTACTCGGGAACTCCGGAAATCTTTCTTTTGTGGGATCCCGGGATATTCAAGTCGCATAAAGGATACCTTATAAATAAATATAAAAAGGAAGTTTTAAATAGACGCTAAAAAACTTTATATTGAACTATTGAATGAATGTAAACAAGGCTTGACAAGGTTTACTCTTTCTTTATTAAATTAAGCAACTCCGCTCAGGAGGGCCTAAGTAAAGGGGTATCCTAGTAAGTATATAGTTAAGAAAGTAGAGGCGTTTATCTTAAAAGGGGTATATATATTTTCTACTTTTCCTCTCAATGATTCTTTGAATAAAAAGCTCTCTGGATTAGGCTTCCTTTGGCGTAAAAAAAGCCTTGCTATTTATATAGCACGTTGATACTATTCCTCAAGTTTAATTAAAAAAGATAAGAGACCCCTTTCTATACCTGAAGAAGTAATTCACTGATATAAAGCCTAAAAAGAAGAATTGCAAATATTACGTAAAGAAATAAAGTTCTTACTATTAAGTTATCCTATTTAAGGAATTCCTCTACAAGCCGAACCTCTTTTAAAGGTACTTCTTATCAAATAAAGGACTAAACCCCTTTCACTTTTTGACCTATTAATTTAAATAGCCTTTTTTACCACGGGGTTCCCCTTTAGAACTTTACTGTAATTATACTAGAAGAAGGTAAGAGCTCCGCAAAAGTTAAGTCGTAGTAGTACGGAGCTGATACGGATTCCTCTGAATTTCTTTATAGGGGTATAAAGGTAGAAAGACAGGGCCTACACTAAAATTTAGGATTAGCTACTAATAGTAAGTTTACCGGGTTTCCTTATAAGAAAATCTTTATTACAATTTCTTTTTCGATATCCCTCTTTGATACGCGTACTTTTCCGAAGCCTTCCCGAAGGGGACTCCATTGTATTGTTACTTCAACTTCAAGATATAAATCAGGACGCGTTTAGCTCTTATTCCTTCCGAAAGCTATACCAACCCTGGGGGTATTCTAAATAGGGGTAATTCCGCCATGAGGGCGTTCTTGAAAAAAGTAAGGTGTTTATATTAACTTTCAATTTTTCCCTACTTTTCTAGTTCAGTATTTTGCCTAAGTCGCTTTTTCTCAAGTACTTTAGGTTAGGAGAGATTTTCCTTATAGCTTTATCGTGTATAAAAAAAGACTTTTTACTTATCCTACTAAATTAGTTTGTATTCCGCATTTGTGTGAATCAAGAAACAGCTAAGACACTCTAAATTTAGTTAGAAAAAGAGTCAGTCCCTTTAAATATGGAAACCAGGATCAAAGTTTATTCTTTAGTGCTTTCTTTTGCTTTTTTCTAATAGATCCGCAACCTTTGCGCGAACGAAAGGGGCAAGCAAGAATTCCTATTGTAATTAGAGAGGGAGCCCTTATGCATCGTGATTTGCCCTGAATAATGCATCGAAAACAAGAATCTTTCCATTCAGAACTTCTAAGTTTTATTTCCTTTATTTTTGCGACTCATTGTAGGGATAGGCTTGCGCTTGCCAGTAAGGGGTCCCTTTGAGAAGTGGTTTATAATCTCAATATCTTGACTTTAATTTACTTTAATAAAAAGAAACTTCTCTAAATAGAATTTATACAAGACAAGGATAGCTTCCAGAGGAATCTACTCACCAAGGCTAAACAGGGTGGGGCTTAAGAAATATAAATATAAAAGAGTGTACCAGGATTCCTAGTATTAATATCTGAAATATGGCTTAGAGATAGAACAAAAAGAGGGCAAGGCGCGCTTATAAGGACCTGAACACAAAAAACTTATCCGCCCTTCCTTGGACGTTCCTTAAAGGATTTTTGAACCCTTGTTTATAAGCATAAAAACTAGCCCAGAATTTTTTCTTATCATATTAGGTTTAGTTTTTTACAAAGGACTTAAGATAAAGAAAGGTACCTAGTATAGCAAGGCTTAACTCTTTTAGTGATTGCTTTACAAGGTTAGAAAACAAAATTCCGCGTGTGTCTATGGAACAAGCCAAAAAGCTGAGAAAATTTATATAAGTATCCGTCATTTTTTAGTTATAAGGACCCCTTATTTTGCTTAGAGTAGGTCAAGTATATTGAACTTTAAAACAGAAGGTCTGGTTCCGAGGTTACAAGTTCTATATAGTAAG
The DNA here is from genome assembly GCA_036897445.1 of Pelargonium tetragonum. Classification (NCBI taxonomy): domain Eukaryota; kingdom Viridiplantae; phylum Streptophyta; class Magnoliopsida; order Geraniales; family Geraniaceae; genus Pelargonium; species Pelargonium tetragonum. The sequence continues at coordinate 97,035 of JAYMTL010000065.1, read as the reverse complement.
GCTTTTTCTCTTTTTGTTTTCAATCTCTTTTTTCTATTCAAAGGAAAACCCTCCTAACAGTTTCACTAGAACGTATATAATCTTTATTCTTTCAATCTATCAATTTCCTCTTTCATCTGTCTACTTGGGGTTACAGATCTTTTTTAATACAAGTTTAACTTATAGCTACACCTTCTTTTCAAGGGGTTGAACCCGATACTCCAAGCTTGACTTTTAGAGATGCTTGCATAAGATTCTGCATTTTAAGAATTCTAGGGTTATCCCATCAAAACCAACACACTTTAATATGAGGTCTCCCTAAGAATTTGAAAGGGGGACTCCTTGCAGTTTAGAATTAAATAGGCGTGTTAATATCAAAAGCTCCCTTGTACAGTAAGAGTGTTTACTTTCCAGTTTAGTTTAGTACTCCCTATGCCGCTAGAGAACTTTTAGAGTTCCTATAAGAAGAGAAACCTTTTATTCTAAAAATAACTTTATAAGTAGAGACCCCTTTTAGTTAATTTAATTACTTATCTAAAGTAAAAGGCTCTGAGTCTGGTAAAAACCCGAAGCTTTCCTTTTACGTTGGGTTCCCAATATCTTGAAACTTAGCCCAAGCCAAAACTTTTGTTGCAGCTACCTTGTGTTTAATTGTTCTCTCTTTCATAGTGCATATAGAGACTCCTTTTTCTCAGAGAAGAGTTCCCTTTATATATACTACACCCATCTGAGTGTTAAGTCTTTAAAAGTTGTAGGAACAAAAGTTTAACTATCTCGTAAAGGGGCTCCTGATACGATTAGAACCTACGGTGTTGATAGATTGGCGTTCTACCTGAAGAAAATTTCTGAGCTAGCACTCAACATTTATTGTTTGATACATTTACATTTAGGAGTTAAAGGGGACTTTTAAAATAAAACGTCCTCATTATGCATGCAGTTAAAAGAGCTAAACCACAATGCAAAATGAGCCACGAGAGCTTTTATCCGATTAAAGCCAAGTGCCTTTCCTTGCTCTGTGGTTTATTTAAGAGGAATTAACTAATTTGGTTCGAAAAATTTTTAACTAAGGAGATTTTAGTAAAATCCAACAGATAAGATAATAGCGCCTCAAAAAATTTAGCTAGCAGCTCCTCTTGTAGGTAGTATTAAGAACGAGTTAACTTTTGGATTTTAAAGCCTTAAACATTATTTGAAAACCCACTTAGGGTAGCCGGGCCAGCCCTAAAATCTACTAAGTTTTGGAGAGTTGGGGAATAACAATATTTATTAAACAAATTGCTATGGGCTTTCGGTTTGTTAAAGACACCTTTGTACTTAGGCTTAAATTAATAAGCAAAAACCTAAGTCTTAAAAAATTGAAGCCACAGGGTGTGTAATTAGGAGTCTTTTCAAGCTCTACGCGACTATGTCTTAAATCTCCCTAAGGGTGTCACAAGGAGAAGTCTCCACCCGGTCACTTAAGCTTTGTTAAAACTCCGTAAATTAGTGGAATATGAATATATCACGAACCCCTCTTTAACCTCTATGCTGGATATTTTATACTTAGCGATAAACACATAGTACATTGAGTAATAAACCTTGAAGAAAGTAGTCCATATACAAAGCAACTTTCATTTCTTTATTTAAAACACCCCTCGCATCGCAGGACGCGGTTAAATCCCTACCTCTCTTACCAAAGGGCTTTCTCTTTATACAAATTAGACCCCCAAAATATAGCGCAGATTTTGAAGTTCCCTAAGTATAAACCGAGGGAATAGTGCTTTTTACTGAAAAAGGAGAGATAAGCATACCTACCCTCTAAAACCTAAATTTTGTGCAATACCTCAAGGAAAAAGGGACTCTAATCGGAACCTATAGGAAATATATTGTACTCTACTAAACTAAAGAATTCCTTAGTTTCTCTCATTTAAAAGGACGACAAAAGGGATACCTTAGCGCGGCTCATTATACCCTTGCAGTTCGGAGAGACCCCTATAAAGCTTGGGGTATACCCCGTGGAACTTGCTCTTACACAAGTAAAGTATTTAGCAATTTGTATAATAAAGTAGGTAATATTAAGTTCAACGGAATGCTTTTTCAACACTACACGGAGCTGCTCTAGTACTCCTAAAATCGATAGCGTTATTATAACTTTATTTACTTCTTAAATTCATTTTTGTGGAAAATTTCCGACACTAGAAAGCTTTTTTTAACTCTGGAATCCTTTGCGGGGACTTTTCTTCATTTATTTCTAATATGAATATGAGATTGGGCTTTTTAAGATAAGAGCTGTACCACGTTCCTTTTAGTTTAGGGGCTTTCTTTTTCTGTAATAAAAATAAAAAAGTATTAGATCGATCCTAGCTTGCTCGATTTAGCACTAGAATAAGTAAGGGGTGTACCCGACTTAACATTACAGTACTTTTCCTTGCTTTTTAAAGTGCGGCGGAGATCCCGGGATATTGAAATTCTTCTTTCACAAGGAATAAAAAGCCTTTCTTAAGTTTCTACTCTTTTAACTCTATTTTTTTCAAATTCAAATTTCTTTTTTTATCTTCCTAGAATACTCGGGGCCTACTACTTGCTGCAGTTTTAAAAAAACTCTATACATCGACCTCTTCCTTACCTCTTACAGTAGCTAACCCTTTCGTAGGATTATGAATAGTTTTCTTTGTAAAACGGACTGGGATAAGCTCCTCATTAGCACCTAAATCTTACTATAAGTTCTAAAATACATCTAGTAAAAAATCAAAGGTTCCTTACCTTATGTACTAGAGAACGTCCCGTACTTTGTATTTAAGTTTCTTTTTCAAGCATAGTGAAAACGCATTAGACTTTCGACCAGGTGCATTTACTTCAATAGCGGGCAATCTTTCAAAACTATCTTTTACGCAAGAACTTACTAAACCCTTCGCTTTTTTATTACTAGTTGTCCTATATTAAAAATTTAAGCCTAAGCAAATAGACTAAACTTTCTTTATAAACAGTTACGCATCCCACTATTAGTAAATTCAAGCATAAACTATATAGAACTTTACCTTCTTCCGGAATTCTATAGAATTTGGGAGTAGCTACCTAGAAAAAAAAACCAGAACCTTAAATATTTGTAAAAAAATCCTTCTAATTGTGACTTTCCAGACTCTTTAAAATAGACCTGGTTTCCTAAAGACCTAGAATTGGGGGATCACCCTAGAAACTGCAGCCAAATATCAAGGCTTCTTTACATATAACATATAAGCGCTTACCCCAGCTCTCTTCTAGTTCAAGTACCAAGCTGTTGATACATTTTGACTCATAAAAACGAAGGATTTCATCTATTCAATATTACCAATTAACTCGCTAGGAAGTCCTTCTATAGAAAATAATACTCTATTCTAAATAAAGTAAAAAAAGATAGGAGTTTTATTAGTCCAAGCAAGCTCGCCTCATGCTTTTGTAGCTTATCGTTCAAAGAGGATACTAATCCTTAATCATATATACATGAATCCATCTACGCAACTGAAACGGAGTGGAGGGCGGGAAATGCAGGATAGTCTCAGTATAGTACATATTTAGACTTTAACCAGCTACAACAAATAAAGACTCTAAAGCTCTACTCCTATAATCTATACTCTCTAAACTAGAACCTGGAAACCAAAACCTAATGCTATTATAAATTCTGCCTTTCAGATACCTCTCTTCGAAGCTAAGCTGTTTATACCACATAAAAACTTGAGGATTTCCTGTACTTTAATTCTTTAACCTAAGCCATGAAACTCTGTATTTAGAATTCCTTAATATTCTTCATACCAATTTGGATACATAGAACATGAAGGAAACACTTCCCCTTTTCTTAAACCTTTGCTCCCTTGTTCAGAAATGCTTGATCTTAATACCCAATATAAAGCTCTATATAAAAAAATTTTCTTAGGATTCATAATTAATTGCATTACCTCATGCTCCCCGTAGTTTATCATTAAGGAAGATACAAACCTTCTAAGTATATAAATGAATCTCTATTACCGAGTACTTAGTTTACGAGGTTAGGGCAAAATGAGTCTATTCTAGATAGAACACCTTACACTAAAAGCCCAGAAAATAAGATTAAAAAAAAGATGAAGCTTTATCCTTTAAGTTCTTCCTAAAGACCTGGAACACTAAAGTCAAGTAGACAACTTCCTTATAAACCCGCTTAATTAAACCTGGAACAGAGAGTGCCCTTAATAGAAATAGAGTAGAAAACCTTTATTAGATTTTATTACCTTTTTTACTAATTACTAAAGCCTTGTTCAAAACTTTGATCGAAATACCTAAGGAAGTATTTACAATAAGATGGCTTGCAGACTAGAGGAACTGTTCAACATAGGGATTTCTTATCTGCGATACCTTAACCTCGCTACAGACAAATGCTGCAAGGGACATATGATGCAAATCCCCTTCATAAAACCTTTACAACTAGAAACAAAATAGAGAGCAGCTACACCTGTTTCCTAAATTACTAAAAAATCCCAACTTACTCAGTTCATCTTTATTTGTTTAAGAATCCAGCTTATTCTGCCAATTATGACCCCTTTTTACTAGGACCTCGACAAGGCTTCTGCAGTACTAAAAGAATCCGTATCCAAAAACCTAACGCCATTAGCAAGGACTTTAACTTAGTATTAAGCGAAGAAACTCACACCTTGCCTTACCTAGCAAGACTATTCCCTAGGTCTCTAAAAATAGAAGAAAACCTCAGAGAAGATGTCAATAATAGTACTTTAGCTCGCTTGGTTTAGAATTCCGGGTAAGCACCTTGTCAAAATGGATTGCACTTGTTCAAATACTACACCTTTTTAAGAGAGACTAGTAAATAATCAGAATACACAACTTTTTAGGAAACTCCCTGCGAATCTAGGAATGCCAGATAAATATTAATATCAATTCCCCTAGGTCCGTAGTTTTTGTCCTCAAAGCAATGCTACTAGAATTAGTTAATTCTTTTAAGTTAGACCACTTAAATCTCTTAAGTGTAAAGAGTTGCACTAAGACTGATTTTTTACTTAGCCTTGGTTATTTACTCACTAGAAATTCGAGGAGATCCCGTGTAACAGGATAAAGGTATAGAAATTTTCCATTCACAAAAGCAAAGGGCCCCTTTTTTAAATACTAATAAGCAGAATTCCTTGCGAGGCCTTGGTTAACAACTACTAGAAAGTAGCTGCCCAATGACCTTTATATATAATTTATATATAAAAAGAAACAAATTTCTTATTGCCGGGATTACTCTTTCTAGCATGAATGCAGGACTTGCTTAAAAAAATTGAGTTTGACTTACCCTTACCATATTTTTTTTACTACGGACTTCCGGGATTCTCCTAAAAGAAATCCGCATGACTAGACATATTATATATATATTTATGAAACTTAGCAAGAAGCAACAAGATTCCCTCGTGTGAAGTCTTAAAAAGTAGGCTTTTTCACTATAAATATACAGAAGAAAGCTGATCTTCTTTAACTTACGCATCACGGAAGAATTTCTTTTAGAGTTTTTTGGTTTCGAAGTCTTGCTGATTTTAGGGGTCCCTTACTGGTTTACACAAATAAAACTTATTGTAGACTCCCTCCAGTATCTTTGGCCCTTTCCCGCATCAAGGTTCCCAAGATCTCGTTTTATAAAGGGTTCGGTCTAAGACCCAAGGAACCCGAAAAATACCAGGAGAATTTGCTCTTGCCTTTGGAGATCTCATAAACTTAAACTAAAGTTCAAAAAGATAAAATTCCACTTTTCTTTATAAATAAGCTTTTAATGCCTTTGTTGCTTAATGAAACTCTCTGGTTTTAATAACTCATCTCAGCAGTTTCCTATATAGGGTCTAGGGATCTCCTTGGTACTTCCTTTTATTTATAGGATCTAAGTCTCTCGCGGGTTTCCCTGCTTATTATATAGCATACTCTTCAATTAGGTTTTAGTTTTTTGGGGGTAGTTGTTTTCTATTTGTATAAGGGATACCCTTGCCAATGGGTAACTCAAGTTCTGACACAAAGTCTAAGTATAAGTTCAAAGTTTTTCTAAGCCCTCTGTTTAAAAAAAAGCTTGTCCGAGCAGTTTAAAAGTCTCAAAAAAGGAAATAGTAAAGATCTACCTGCGAAGTATAATTCTTAAAACAAAGTCCTCGCGCTAGGTATGTGAAATTTAGTAAAATCTTTAAAGGAAAAATTTGAGCACAAATTTTTATTTGGATTCTTCATACAAAAGGATTCCAGAAATCCAAAGAAGTCGTGAGGATTTTTTTAATTCAATGATGGGAATTGCCCGAGTATAAGGTAATATAGTATTGGCTTCGCCTCTTTCTTGTAAATGTACCGGAAGCTGGTTTAACTTTCAAGGATATCTCGGGTAGAACAGGTACAAAAGTATACGCATGCTGCAGTTTCAAAGTCGCAGGCATCCTTTTTACTCATAGGAGTTTCCAGTAAAGATTTAGAATATTAGTAGCATTTAGCAAATATAAATTAAGTAAGGAAAGTCCCTAGTATCCCAAGCGCTACTGCTTTTAGTTTAGAGTAGGTTATTTTTTTATTCCAGATGAATTCTAAATTATAGAAACAAATTGACGAAATTTAGTTGTGTAAATTTTTAGGGCGAGGAGCAGCCCATTAAGAGCGGTAGGTTTCGGTTGTAAACCGGATCCCTTATACAGTTCTTTGTAAAAGTTATTTTAGTACTATTATTTTTGTTAAATCTTCTATTACATACATCTGGGAGGGGTGCCTTTTTTAGTTAAGCAAGTAGATTAAAAAGGGTAAGTCGAGGAAATGCCATAGGTTAAAAGCCCTTAATAGTGAAAAAGCTAAAAGCTTACGTATAACAAGTTTTTAGAGGTTACGAAAACTTTTTCTATATAGTACTGCCCAACTGGATTTAGTCCTTTCACTGCGAGCGTCTTGTATTCTGATTTTATAATATTTTTGGGCACCCTCCTAATATAAAAGGATATTCTTACAATTCAAGGAGCTTTTAGGAGGGGCTTCCATATAAAATATACTTGAGTAACTCAAAGGGGCAAGCGGAGTACTTTTTCTGTAATCTAGCAGCTTGCTATTTCTAGGGTTTGAAATCCGTAGTTATCGTGAAAGTAAAGCTTTGTTTTACCTAGGTCTACCCTCCAACACTCCCCCCATACTTTGTTACTTAATATAATAAGCCAAACTCTTAGTACTTAGATAGAGCCAGAAAAGAAAAACTCCTTGAGTATAAATAACTAGTGGGACTCGAACTTGTGTAAATAAAAGCATATTCACTAAAAAAGAGGAGAGTGTAACACTATAGCGGAAATAAGGAACCTTTAAAGCCTATATACCATCAAGACTTTCAAGGATACTCATCCGGGTCAATAGAAAGAAAATCTAACTTTAGATTTATAGTTCGGTTTTCATTTCATAAGAATTTCGTTTTGTATAGCTTGCCCTTCTACTGAGTCTCTAATTCTATATTCTGGAGGCATACCCTAAACGACTTACACATTGTTACTAGAACTAGACTGATTTTGTTATAGTATAGAGAATTCCCCTTAACCAAAAGAAGGCTGGAACCAGTGCCAAAGAAGCCGTGGAGAATCTCAACCGTACAAACAAGGTTTTTTCTAATTAGAAAGACAAAAGCTTTGTTAGGAAATTAAGTCCTACTTTAAACCAAAAACCACTATACTATATAAAGGGTCTTCCCGGCAATTGGGACAAAGTACTCTTCTTGTTAGATTTTTTTGTTATGGTTATGCACTTATATTTTATATAAAGTCTTTTGTTATACATTCAGTAACAGTCTAGAGAAGTTCCTTTTTAGGATAAATATAAGACAAACTACGAAACTCTAGCAAGGACTCGATACTTCAAAAAACTAAGAATTAAGGCTTTTTTTGTTTACTTTTATTTACTTATATATATTCGTTCAGAACGTTTTCCAGGTATAATCAGTAAGTAAGTGATCCCCAATTTCGATCTATCTTTGCTTTGAATTCTACTAGCTTTTATAAAGTCTATGTTTAATTCTATAAAGTACTGCTGCAGCAGGGAGCGCAAATAAAAAAGGGTTTAGATCTTACAAAGTCTAAACCTTATAACAATAGAAGAAGCTAGTGCTACTGGGTGCGGAAGCAATTGAATAGAGTTTTGACAGAGCTCATGGGTATCATAAAGTTTCTGCAACAAAGCGCTTGTTTTACTTTAAGGATTTGGCTTAGAAAGGGCAGTCTTCTCGCGGAACCTGTATAAAAAGGTAAGACCCGAAAAACTAAGCAAAGCAAATAATTCAAACCCATTCTAAGGGTATTTTCGTAGCTTATAACTTATAACTGTAGTTAATACACCAGGATCCCCCTTAAAAAAGTAAGCAGTAGGGAGCTCAGACTTAGAGCAATTAACCCCTCTTTGAGTTTTGCCCGTGTTAAATTGAAAAAAGACTCTCTTTAGTAGCTAATTGACACGACGCTAAAGCCGGGAAAAATAGAAAGTTACAAAAGTAAGGGAACTTGTAAGCTAGACTTTCCCCAAGCTCCTTTTTCATTTTAATGGGAAGCTTTTCGTATTATTATAAAAGCTTTAAGCTTTCGGTTTGTTAGTCAATAGTTTTAATTGATAGCACTTCCAGATCCTCCAACTAGATTTTGAGATCTTTTTACAACTTTTTGAGTATTCTTTATATACTTTTGTTAGGGATAATTTCTTTTTCTTTTGAGTAATTAATTCATAAAGGGCCCCTGCGATTTCGAGTACGTAAATTATAAAGTGTTTCTTATAGTTTCCTTCACTAGCCTTAATAAAAAAATTTTTTGTATAAAAATTTCGGGTTTCTTTTTATGCAGGTTAACCTAGTAAGTGCTTCCGGTCAGCCAAGTTTTATCAAAAGCTTTTTCATAAAAGGGTCTTTCTCTGCTCTTAAGGCTCTCTACGTACTCGTAAAAATCTCATATGTCAGTGCACCTTTTTAAAAGGGATAACTAAAGACTCGTTTTACTTTAACTAAAATTAGGAATAAAACCTCGTTATCCTTATTTAAGGGTTAAGTAGGAAGCCACTCTATTTACTTGAATACATACGAGTTCCTAGGGCAGAGGGAAGCCGGCCCTTACCACATCTCGGGCATTCAAACAAAATTAAGAAAAGAAAAGTGCATTAACTACTACTACTAAAAAGTTTTGTCCATTAGAACTTATTCTTGTACGCTAGGAATCTCTCAGTTACTTTAACAGGACACTTCCGCCCCCTTTTTGAAAACCTACGCCTCAGTTATATGCAAAGGAGTATTTAATACAACGGGTATGTCCATCTAGGTTGTTGGATTTTGTCTATTCGGGTTTCTTTCCCTTTCAATTTCAATAGGTTGTCTGCGAATATTTAATTATATCCCGCTTTTATAAATAAGCAAAAACCTGCTAAATACAGAGAATATACACGAAAAAAATCTATACTGTGAGCCCTCCACTATTGGATACAAACGGGATTCCGTTTTTATGGGACTTTACCAAACTAAGAAGTTAGATAGAAATATAGTTATAGCGCTCCTTGCTTTTTGGATGGAGGAATACAGGAAATTTAGGCCTATAGTAATTAAATTAAGTAAGGGCTCCCGAAAGAATTCTACCTTTTTTATTTCTAGATTCAGTATAAAAGAAACTTTAAACAAATTATAACAGTACTATTTAACCTACGTCTGTATTCTTGGCGATTGCTTAATGCTCGATATTACTAGTTGATTAGATAAAATTGCCCGAATTCTAGAATATCGCAGCTCACAACATGCATTTCTTTTTAGAGACTTCTATCTAAGTCTAAGTGATTTTCATTTCTAGGAAACTCCCCGGAATTCCTCTTACTCTATTTACGGAACCCCCTTCAACCCTTATAATAGGTCCATCTACTTACCCTTTTCTTATTAGGGAAATCCCTAAATATAGAATTGTAATAAAAACCCGAGTATCCGAGGTTTTAAGAAGCCCGGAATACTAGAGGCCCGCCGAGAAAAGTAGACCAACCAAAAGGATGAATTGTATCCTAGGTCCTTCGACTTGTCTTGAAGTTTTAAGAGAAAGTCCCTTAAAGCACAAGGAGTCTTCCCCTACAGAGTTCTAAGCCCTTATACAAGAAAAAGACTGAATTCTTGAGAATCCGAAATAACTAGGGATGGAAATGCTTAAAAAGCATTATTACGAACCTGTTTTACCAATCTCTCCGTAATTCTATAACGATAGAGACAAAAGGATTCCATATAGGACTAACTTAAAGTCGAAAAATGCATCTGACGAGTAAGTGTTTACTTTAAAAATGACTGCTAAGCTTTGAAAGGATTTTCCTAGGTTTTCCGAACCGTCTGTTTTTTATTACAGTGAATTTGCCCTACTGCTCCTTTATTGCGCCTTACTTAATATGAAAAGGCCGGCCAAAGCTCATTTAATCCAGGTCTTCTTGAAAGTAGCATCACTCCTTGAACCAGTAAACTTTAGAAATTCCTCTTCTATTTGTGTAAACGTAGGTAGACCGAAGTGAAGCAAACCTTTTCTATAATAGGAACACGGGTAGTACTTCTTTTCTTTTTGTTGCCTGTACTTACTATTATCTTACTCTTCATATTCCTAACTTTCAAAATACTTGAGTACCCGCTTTCTCCCTACTTTGTTACTCTTAGAATTGTCCAAATTCCCTATTAACTGACTAAGCGCTAAGGCAAGCGTTAGTTTTGTAAAAAAACTCTTTCATTCTATACCTCACTCAAAGAAAACCCCCCTTTATAATGAACGCTACTCCTTGTTTAGAACCTACAGACGTACTAAACTCTTTTTTGTAGCTAGGAGATCTTATTGGTTATAGCAGTCTTAGAGTTTTATAGTTATAGATTAGCATCTTTAGTTTTTATGAAGAACTCTACCGAAACCTTTTACGCATTTCTTCATTTTAGTGACATAGAATCTAGAATCAATCCCTAGAATTTGATTGGGAAAAAACCCTTGCCTACTTATATACTTATAACCCGAAACTTGTACTCAATATCCTTAACAAAAAGCTACTAATAACTAGACTTTCATTCCCTAAAATACCAGTTTATTATATTATAAAGCATAAATTCAAATAGAATGTGAAGAAAACCCAACTTTATTTGTTTGTTATTTACTTTAAAAAGGAAACTTCAAATTGAAACTTTAAATAAAATAAGGTATACTCCGGATGCCAATTCCCAATTTTGCTCAAAATAGAATTTCTTTCGGAGTATATCCCCTTTTTAGAAGAATTTCTTCCATTAGAACTAAAAGCTTTAAAAAGGTACAAACAAAACTTCTGAAATTTTGGCTCTCTTATGGTTCATCTGATATATCTTTCTTTGCTTGTGCGAGATTCCCCAACCCTTTTGTTTCCATTTAAAGGGGATAAGGAACCCCCTTATTTAACAGCTTTAGCATGGGTAGTAGCCTTAGAATAGAAAGAGAAAGTCAAGCTTATTGTTTAAGTTTGGAGCCTGAGATATTGGTAAATCCTTATAACTTACTCAAAACCTATTTACCTTGTAACAAAAACTTAGTCAAGGGCCCCCTTGTAGAAAGAGCTTGGTTTTATAGAGCTTTACCACTCGAAATCTAAGAACTTTAAAATGGAAGACTTTTGACTACTGTAACTATATGATTTATACTCTCTTTTCCAGTTGTTTTCCTTTCTTTTTAGTTAGGCAAAATTCCTATTAGAAAGAAGAACTTACTAAAACTATACGGGAGGCTTTTCCAAATTCACAGAGATTTATATATTGATGCTAAAAAACTAGTAAGGAGACACATGAGTATATTCCCTACAAAATAAAGGGGAATCCATACTTTTTACTCAACCCAAGAACTGTAGCTTTAATCTTTTAGATCATACTTTATTTAATATCTGCTTGTTTCACTTTTGCGGGTACACAGCTTTGTTAAGTTGAAATCTGTATTACGGCCATCATAAACTAATAAACTCTTTAATGACCCAAATGCTATATCGGCAGTACTCTCATCATCCTTTTTTTTGACTCCTTTCTTGTACTTTTTCTAAGGAATGAATATTTCCCAAGACAAATAAAGAAATGTAGTCTAATTAGGATTTCATCGCTAGAACAGGTACTCGTTTTACTGAAGCAATCCAACTGGACTAAGACTTATTGTGAACTCGGAAAAGTACTCCAAAAATGAAGAATATTCAATTTGTAAAGAGACACAATCGGTAAGATAAAAACTTAAGAGTAATTACATTACCTTAATGATATGTAAATTCTAACTATTCTGAAGAAGTTTCTTCATCTATATTGTAGATTTTAGTAACTTTGGTCGGTCCTTGTACTTATTCTTAGTGCTAAATCTTTCTCAGAGACTAATCGCTAATTAGAAATTTTTATATTCCTTAAAAGTCTTTGCAGCAGTCTTATTTCAGGGTATTACCCCACCCAAATGTTAGGGATTCCAAAAAGGGGTGTTGAATCCGCATTCTTCAAGAATCAGATGGCATACATAAGAGATACAAAATCCGACTTTTTTCTATTAGCTGAGCTCTGGGAAGTCATTATGAGTTTAGCAAATGCCGTTGAAATTTGTAATGCAATTCTGATCGAAGTAATTCAACTTTAATTTAATAAATATTAGTTGGGACCTAAAAGCAAATTTTTAATCCCCTAGTTTGGAATTTTAGATACTATTGAAGTATAATGGTAGTTCACAGACTCGATCTTTGCTTAGCACGTAATACCTATATTGCTTTATACCCTCCCTTTCGCTTGGAAAAAACCTCTAGTCTAGTATTTTTACTGCATAGGACTCTGTAAGTAGAGATTTAGAAGCAGAATATTCTTCATTTTTTATGTGGTATATCCATTCTTAGTAACGGGAAACCTTATCATACTAAAACTTGGTGTATGTGGATTGGGAAATTAACAAATTAACACAGATCGTAAAGACAAGGAAGATTAAAGAAGTAGTTTTTCCTTTAATTTAGATAAGTGTGTAAACTATGAGTCAAACCAGTACACCAAAAAAATAGAGCAGAATCCAGTATTAATTAAATAAATATTATTATTATCTTCAGCATAAAATGACTTAGATAAGGGTGATTTTAAAAAGTAAGTTGTAGGAAAATACTTATTACTTAGTAGTGAAAAAGAAAGGGGAACTTTACTATATATAAATAATGGATAGATAATAATTAATTGAATTACTTTTCAAAAAGATCCGGGAGGAACTATGGCATTTCATGTGAGGGCGTGCTTTAATTAAAATATCGTTCCAAATTGCCGGTATTTTTAGTTTAGATTCTTGTCTACCATAATATGTAGTAAAGTACAGTTTGGAAGTGGTAAAGCACCGGGCTGTTAACCTAACGGGCGTGGGTTCAACTAGAGTCCCTCTCTTGCTCTTGTAAATCCTAGAGTCTCTTTATTTGAACCCCTACCATATCTTTATTAGAAACCTTTTAACTTTTTCCCGATCAAAGTAAGGGCTGTCCCTTTAATACGCGTAGTCAAAGAATTTTTGTGAAAAAGTTTAATTAAATAGTGCTCTAATATAACCTTGGAACTTGGATCTTGGGCAAGATTTTATATAAGTTTCAAGGGTTTCTCAAGCTCTTGCTATAGAGTTTTCTTCTAGATACTAGATATCATAGAGGTTACAAAAAATCAAAGTCAAAGCATACAGGAGTATCTATCTAAAGATTAGTAACCGATTACTTACGAAACAGCTCGGCCTAAAACGTATAGGAACCCTGCTGCAAAGAATGACAAGTAGAACTGACGTACAGGGGTTTGCACAGAGGGAGAGGGCTCAAAAGTATAAAAAAATCTAACTCAAGCATTCCTGGGGGATCCTTAAGACTAAAGCGTTATAAAAGAATACCTCTAAAAAGCCTCTATTTCAGGGATACTCTGGTTGTTTATAAAACCCAACCGCAATTACATTACCTCTTATTCAAATGACAGGATTATCTTCTTAAATTAAATAGAATACCCGGGCCCTTTTTAACTGGATTTGAACTCGCTCCTATGCCTATTCTTGTGTTCCTATAAAATTTGACCTGGGTTCGCCTCGATAAACTTAACTTATTGATTACTCTTTCTATAGACTATAGAAACAACCCCTTCCTAGCTCTCTAGCTCTAAAGGGAATTCCTTAAGTCATTTTTTGGGTTCTTTGTTAGTTATCCCTAAGACTTTTGAGATCGAAGTACGGAGATTTGAATATCCGTTTATTTTCTAGTCTTTGCTTAGTTAGTCGGTTAAACACCTATACTTGTATTCCATAATGTCAGCGAGTCGAAAACTCCTATAAAGTACGCCTAATCAAGAAGCAGCTCGCGGGTGATTGAGAATAAGGGGTGTTACCAAAGTCTACTACTGCTTAGAAAAAAAGGAGTTACTCTATGTACGGAATTTTAACCAAATTAAGGTTAAAGGGTATTTACGAAAAAAAGTACATAAAGAAAGAGTAATAGGCCTCACGATTACTTAAGTGGCATACAGGTAATGTAATTGTAGATTTTTCTGTTGTTCCTGTTAATGCATATATAATGTGTTATATCAAAGGAAGAACTTAGCATCTATGAAAGTAAATATAGTAAGCTCCTAAGCTGAATTTTAAAAAGAATTTCACCCTTAATCTTTGTAAGTAAATAGAATCTATCCTATCATCAGATAACCTTAAAAAAGAAACGGGAAGCCCCGGTAACACAAGGTATCTTTTCTTAAATATGAAATTAATGATTTAGAAGCTTCTAGCAGCAGTTAAGGGACCCGGCCCTTATTCTGAATAAGAGATAGTTTAAGCTTTATCTTTTAAGGCAACTCGATAACAGGATATCTCTTGCTTAAAGAAAACCCTTTTGGGAGTCTAAATCTCACTCTATCTGACCTGAAATTAGAAAGGGATTCTTGCTGGAGGATGTATGTACCCTCAACTGTAATGATTTTTTCTCAAAATTCCTTACTTTCCTCAAGATTAACTTTTTAATTTTAATTAATATCTTTCCCTTTTTTTGCTATAAAGAGTTCGAAAAGGGTAACTCTGATATCAAATTGAGTCTTTATATATTAAATTAGATTAAAATTGAGCGGGCCTTATGAGTATAGTGATAGGGATTGGTCTAACCTAGTCATAGTGGTACACAAGCTTCCCGAAGCTTTAAAGAGTTGCCCCCTTTCTATAAAATAGAGTATTTAAACGGATAAAATTCTACTATCAAATAAAACCTGAAGAGTTTCTGTTTGTATAAACCTGTAGTATAACACAAGCTAAGCCCCACTCTGATGTAATGGAGTACTAACGCGGTTGGGAGCAGTAAGTGACTTTTAGTACTTATAATCCAGCATACAAGAATTAACAAAGCTCATTTCTATCAAATAGATATATAGAAACTGCAAAACTCATCCTTCCCATTTTATATCCAATATATCCAAAGCTAACATTAAATTACAAATTTTATGAACTAAGCGGGGCTGTAGACTCTATCAAAAAAGGCCCGTAATAATACCAAAGAATTCCTCCTAAGGGACAGGACAGTTTTAGTTTTCTTATCCCACTCTTTTCATTCTAAATTTGACACCCAATATACTGACGAGTCAATTTATTTCAATACAAAGTTGTTTAGTTACTACTCAAGTCTTGCTTGAAACAGAAAATAAAAACTACACAAATTTTTGAATACTTTTTAGTTTAAGAGTAGGAAACCTTTTTTACTAGTTTGAAAAAGCAAAAACCAACGGAAGAAGCTTACCCGAAATTTACTACACTCCTTTATTTATGTTCACTAGACAGATTTAGACACTTTCTTAGGGCTCCCCTTTTTTGGTACACCGCTTTCTAATTACAGCGTAATATATAATACTTGTGCATACCACGATTTAAATACCTAAGTATCTCTTAGAAGCTCCGCTCTCTTTAGTTGAGCACACGTACACCGTCTAGAGTACCCCGTAGAAAAGTCAACTTAGGCCATAAAACTCTTACGCCTGCCTTAACTTTGCATTAAAAACAAGAGTCCCAAAGCGTGCTGCAATAGAATTGACTTCGGATATTCCACGTATTATATAAACTAAATGTTGCATACTTTTGATAAAAGAGTAAACCACCGAGTTTTTGGCTTTTACAGAAGCAAAGTCTTTCTATTTTGTTTTCCTGCGCAGCAGTGCTTAATTCCTAGGAGAGCTCTTAGCTATAAAAGCGGAATACCTCAAGGGGATAGCTTGTAGATATTAAAACCGTGGAACTAAAAGGGTTCAATTCTATTCTATACTCTGTGGGATTTTTTGTTCAGAAGTTCAAATAAGAGAGAATTTTCTAAAAAGGGGAATTCCGGCGTCAAATATATCCGACAAATAAGTTGTAGATTACTCCCTGCGGGGTGTTTTCTCGGTTTCATAAAGCTAATTATCTAGTGTGTTTTTAGCTTGATATTTCTAATCTAAGAGGGTTTCTTTATTTCTTGGGCCTTTAAACCGGGTAATTAAAGTGTGCAGTTCTCTTGTTTATAATAAGATATCCCCAAGGAATTTTACGCTCTGTGGGGGTCCCGAATTCAGATTCTACATTTAAGTTTCCCGAAAAATCAAAGCTTTTACCCTATGCAATTAATGAATTGCAATTCCGTATTGGGGGCTCTATCAATAAAGATAAAAAAGAAGTCGTTTAGCAGTAATAAAGTTTTTGCTTTGTGAAGGATTCTAAAAAAAGCACTATTACCAAAAATTCCGTCAGTTATTCTGCTTATCTGAAGATAGGCCCTTAAGGTTGTTATATATAAAGGGGGTCTAGATCAGAGTTTCTTTTTTATGTAAGTATACCCGCGTTTTGGCTAATAGTATAGGTCTTTTTCATCCTTGTAAAAATAGATGGGCTCTCACTTTTTATAAAAAGAACTTTAGATTAGATATTAAAGAAAGCACAAAAACCACGAGATCCCGAGATTTGCTTTTTGAATTTTTGACCTATTAGTTCTATTAGTATAAATTGCCAGAGCACTCTATTTAAATTTAAGTGTTGTGGATTCAGTTCCGTTTAGTATATTTCATATTTTAGTCCAAGCTTCGTATAAATCAGAAACCCTTTATCCCTTGCCCAATTTAAAAGCGCAACTCCTTTCCAAGGCAAACAGGACACCTAAAAGTGCTTTTGGCATCCTTGTTATCAGCTCTCTATTTCTTTTTCTTTAGGAAAAGTTTCTTTATTAACAAGCTAGGTTAAATCCTTTAAGAAATCCAGAAGTTCCTTTTCTATTCTAACTTATATTCCATGTTATTAGCGCTTTATAGTTACACTGAGTTTTCCTAATAGGAATTTCTCACCTATTGGTTTTTGGGATATTTGCAAGGGCCTTGCTAATGAGAGCTCCTATGTTAGCGAGATTTAGTTTATTTTGTATGCCTTTACCGGCCAGTGTCCTATTATAATACTCTCTAATGAAGGGATTAGCATTAGTTCAGCTTTTATGTTATTGTTCTTAACTAGAAAGAAAAACTTAAATGAACGAAAATTATATATAATGTAATAAATAGAACACGGGGCAGAAAGGAAAATTTTAATAAATATCAGTGACTCTCTTATTAAGAAAAGACTAATGCCCGGAGTACCCTAAGTTATGAGCTTGAATAAGAATTTTCTAATTTCTAATAGGGGTCCTCGATCTTTAGTAGCTTAAGTTTTAGTGGGGTTGGTTAATCAAAGAGTAGATTTAAGATTTTTTTGCTATTATATTTATATTATTATAATGGGTACCATAAACACAAGTTTAGAAAAGTCTCGGGTATAATGCAATTCCTATAGGAAAGGAAGCCCCTCGGATTTTATCTGTGCTGTAGCCAAGCCGTGGTCGGCACTCTCAGATTCCAGCCTTTACTTCTTTGTTCTTGTGGCTACTTGAATACCCTGTATTAGTAAAAGACTCCTAAAATCCCTAAGCAATTGCTTTCAGGGAGTCCTGTAAGGTATCGACATAAACTTACAGCAAGGCCCCGTTCCCCTATTTTAGTTGGCTTTGTTTAAAGAGATTCTTACAAAACTCGAAGCACCGAAAATCGCTTAGATAAAGAAATTGGTTACTCGTACTACAGGAAATAAGTGAAATGGTATGCTAGAAGGTTTGTTCTTTCGCTGACTACGTTTAATCAAGTTTTCGTCAGGTAAATGAAAGTCTAATCTAGACGTTCGAGTTGCCTTAATAGTAAAGTTTTCTAGTACAAGAAATTTACAAATTAAGATAAGGAGCTTTTTTGTCTACTAAGTTTTTAATATTCACTTAACTTAAATAGAAGAGTGTGTCATTTTCGAGTTAGGAAATTAAGGATCTCTTAAATCAAATCCCTCTAAATCAGATAAAACGCTTCAGACCGGAAAGTCGCAGGTTCAAGTCGTGTTATCTTGGTTATGAACTTCTTGCTAGGAATCTACTTAATTTGTACATTAGTTACTTTCCACGAATCCCTAAGGATACCCTATATCTTTTATCTTTTCGGCGCTTTACTTCTCAAAAAGTTAAAGTGTAGCCA
Source organism: Pelargonium tetragonum (assembly GCA_036897445.1). Classification (NCBI taxonomy): domain Eukaryota; kingdom Viridiplantae; phylum Streptophyta; class Magnoliopsida; order Geraniales; family Geraniaceae; genus Pelargonium; species Pelargonium tetragonum. The sequence goes on along the minus strand of JAYMTL010000065.1, from coordinate 78,581 downwards.
CTTTTTGCGTAGTCCTTTAGGTTACAGTAGAAAAGGTGAATCAGATCCATGCCTCTATACAGTTAAAAGTGACTCTCAAGAATATGAAACAACCAGTTAAAAAGTTCTATCTTAGAGTTAGTTTATCCTACCATAGATAAGTTAGTAAAACTAGAGAAAGGAGATGGAAGGTCTGACTCGCCACCAGACCGAGTCTTAGTATTGAAATTGAAAGCAAGTTTCTCGAGCCAGTGTCCGATGTAGTGGTTTTTCTTAGCTTTACTAGCAGTGTTCTAGAATCAAGCCCTTAACTTCTCATTCTTAAGGAAATCTATCCTTAGCTTTACCTACACCAGGAGTTTCTAAAAGAAAGATTTAATGCCCCGTTAAAGTACTTTATTCTAACTAAAATACTATATAAAGCAGAGCCAGTGCCTATTTAATTAATATTATCTATCTTAAACCAAAACGTTAAGGGCTTCCCTCTGAGAAGGTTAAATCTTCAGGTCTCAAAACGAGGATAATATATGTATAAAATTGTACGCAAAAGGGGGCTGCTAGAAGTAGCCCGCAGCCGCTTAGATGTAAGAGTTTAGTAGTGACAAAACCCCACTTGAAACTTGTTTATAAAGCTAACCCGTGTGATTAAAGAGATGCCTTTATTTCCTAGTAAACGGAATTAGAAAAACCTACGGTGAGCCTAAAAGGTAGGAGCCTGATGTCTTAGATTACATATAGCTCCCTGGTCATTTTCTAAGTCTGCGTAAGGGCTGAGGGTTTAAAAGATTCTCTTAAAAAACAGAACGATTCCTGCTTTCCTTAATACCCGATAATTTCTCGAAGCTTGTATTCCACGCAATCAAGTCAAATTTTCTAGGCTTTAAACATTATCAACAGGAAAAATTCTATGGCCGTGTGCTTTAACCTCTTTTTAATGTATGGATCACGATTCTATACTTTTCCGCTCTTTGCGCCGCTTTTAGTTTAGTAAAATATATAAGAAAAAATCCCTGGTAGGTATATCTCCTTACTCAAAAGAATTGAACCCAGAGTTCTTCTTCATGCCTAGATATAAATCTACCCTCTTAAAAGAAAATCCCTTTAATTTAGTTATATGAACCTTGTGTGAAATACAAGAGAAGGGGCTCCTGTCTTTTTAGTTCTATATATAAAAGGCCTCGCCTAAATGCTTTTCTGGGATTAACGAAATTGTAAAGATAGTATATAACATAACAATCCGCCGAAAAACTTATGGTAAAAAAATCTTGTTATAATTATAGCTTCTATTATTCTCGTTACTGAAGCTCTAAAAGAGTGCCCCGTTACCATCTGATATTCCCGGCACTAAGACTTTAAAATAGAAAGGCCCCGAAGCCCTGAGCGTCACTATGGCTCTTCTTACAAATCCTCTATATATCTAGCACTAAAAACCCTTTGAGAAAAAACTATGATTAAAGCAGCAGTGAAAAAGCTCGCATTATTGAATAAATTTTAGAGGCAAAAGCACTTCTTTTTAGGGGACTCCTTTCGTACTTTGGAATACTAATATGTTGTAATTGGGTTTCTATAAAGTTAGGAAGAAATTCCAGCTTTATTTAGCCCGTCGGGATCCGTTGCTTTTGACTCACTGGGGCCATACGCACCTTTTTATTTTGAGATTAGTAAGACTTTGTGCAATAAGTGGAGGTCATTACAACGAAACTCAATAAGAAGTATAATACTAAGAAAAGAAATCCTAAAGAAGCTCGCCCAGATAGAATTTCTTCACCTGGGATTTCTAATAACCAAGTTCATGAAGCTGATACAAAGAGAAACCCTTAGGTTAAACATTCTAGATTTAAAGCAGGAACGCCCCTTTGTTCAAAAAGTGACTTAGCATTTAGCAAAATAACAATATAACTGTCGGGATAGGCCCGTACAGCAAGTTTAGAGGACCTAAGTATACTAATTTCTCATCTGTATCTAAAAAATCCTTTTTTTATTAGTCCTCAACCCATTACTCCTAGTATTTCCTGAAACAAGCTAGTACAAAAAACCTAAAAGAATTGTAAAGCTCTACTTAATCCAAAGTCCCATCTCGATCATGAGATTCTCGAATAAAAAAAGGGGTGTTTAGAAAGAAAATCCAATACGACTACACCTTCAACGAAAGACGAATCCGCCTTTATGAACACTAAGCTCGATCGGGAATTTGAATTTAAAGAGAAGCAAAAAAAATTTTAGATCCTGAGTTTACATAAGTTGCCATATCTTTGGGACATTCTATTTTAATCAGGAGATTTCTTTACAATAAAGAGATCCTTGGCTGACAGGAGTATAGTGTTGACTCTGCATACACCCAGAAGAGCGGTCTAGTATAAACTTTTATAGCTACATCTCACTTAAATCTATCCGTAAACATTAAACTTTTTAGTAAAGGCCCCTTGTTGTAGGTCCTAGGTTTTAACTACAACTAAGTTAGGGCTTCTTTATAAGGATTAGCTTACTAAAAAACTTTTTGGTACATTTTCACTTCGTTGTATGGATCCCCCGCTCTTTTTCTAAATGGGTTCGCAATAAGGCTTCCGTAAAGAAATTTTTTGCTTTAGAATTTCCTATTTAAGATATAAATATTCTAACGAGGGGTTTTATGTAATATGTAATCTGCCGAATTTCCTGTAACAGATTTCATATCAAGACGGGTGGTTTAGGAATAACCGGGGTTGAGTTAAGCTTTAAGTCGGATATTCTTAAGGGTCTCCCTTATCACGAAAATCTTTTCAAAATCTTTCTTACTGATTGGGAATTGCCAAGTTTTTTCTGGCCCTTTTGTAGTAGAGCTCTTATACTTTTTCGCAGGACTCTTACAATCCCTCGAAGTTCCTGACATTATTGTAACAGGATTCCATTGCTACTCTATTTTTTTTAGTTTAGAGGTGGTTGGCTTTAGCTCTAATCTAATACGTTAAGGAGGGGCGGTTCCAATCCCCATTTTATGGGTCTTTTGAGACAAAGAGTTTTAACTACTAATGTTCCTGCGATCGGGTAAGAAGTTCCTTGCTTGGTATGACTCACAAGAGGTCAAGATTTTGACTTAATAGTAAAAAAGACTTTCTAGTTTAGAGCACTCATTTTGAGGAGCTAAGTCAAGAAAAGGGAATTCTTGTGTGGCCTTTTTAGCGTCCTACTTACAAGTTTTCTTTTAGCAAAGATAAAGCCGAACTTGATTAGAGCTCTACTGAACGAGGACCTACTTAAGAGTTAATATACCCAAATTGTTCCGACGTTTAAGATTCAAATCCGGACTAAAAAATTCAAATTCACTATCTACTGTGCTACTACTCTATATCCTATAAACTAGAAATCGTTTCTTTTCTTGGTATCTAGTCAAAATGAAGTTTAGAATACCCCTTCTTACAACTAATACCTAATCCATTTTTATATCCCGACTCGACGCGGGCTCGAACCTCTTATTAGGTAAGGGCCCTTTAAGGGAATCCCGCTTTACTATATAATAACTGAGAAGCCTACTTTAATAGGACAAAAGAACTCCGAGTTCCTGCCTGTATTACAAAAAGAAAGTTATATAAATTGAATTACAAGCATCCCGCCAAGGTTATTCTTACAAGCTTTTTGGTAAGAAAGGTGGTAAATAGGGCTTTTTCAAGATATTTTATACAGTGGTAAACCGCTTAATTAGGATAAACCCTTACAAAAACCTAGTATAGAAATATAAAAAACTCTTACTACGAAAGGACATAAATTCAGTATAATATAAAGCTATTTTCTCAGTATCATCTTACTTTTTATTAATTTGATCTTCTTATGAATATTTTAATAATCCATAGGATTACGACCGAATGTTATTTACAAAGCATTTTACACTAGATATTCAGCTCAGCGCCTTAGAGGAAAGTCTCTGATTGTGCTTTTGTCACAGGGGTTCCTCGTATTAGCATAGGCATAGCTACTTAGAAAAAGGAACCCGACATGCTTCTAAGGATGTCCCATTCTATGGAAAAGCTTTTTAGTGGAGTTTCAGGTTATTTTGAACAAAGGAGCAACAGTGTCTTATATATACTACGCAAGGGGGTTAGAACTAAGAATGAGATTTTGGTGTGTTTAAGAGTATTCCCTATAAGATCCTCCTAGAATATTTAAATTTACACGAAAGGGAAACCTATTCTAATTGGCGATGAACCATGAACTGCGTATTACTGCTTACTGGCTGGAATCCTTGAAGTAGCATAGTCCTTAAAAAGTTTTACCATGCCACACCCAACCCCTTTATAAAACCCTTCTATTACAAATTTTATTGGTTTCCTAGATCGGCCAAAAAAGATCTTGTAAATGGAGTTTCGTGCCCAACTTCCTTAGTGAGTTTTAGTCCTAAAAAGTCAAAGTAGAGCTCTATTTTTAAGGTTTAGATTGGATTGCCTTTAGGAGTGCAATTTCAAAAAAGGGGTAGGTTATAATTTTAGAAAGTAGAAGTATGGTCTAGATTCGACCTTATACAGATTCTTGTTTTTAAAATACAGGTTAAGCCCAATGAAAATTAGTTGTGGTCTGTTTTGACACGAGTTCTACTAAGTAAGGGAGCCCTCCCGGATAGTCTAATAGAGGGGTCTCTAATGCTTCCTGATGGCACACTTTCCTCTTAAAAAGTAGCTCGAAGCGGCTCTATAAGTCTTAAACTTGGGTGAAATTTTTAGTATCAAAAGCTTTGTTTTCTTACAAATTGTAATGGTAAATCCCGTGAAATGCCAAGCAATTCTCTCGTTTTTAATACCAAGGATACCTATCTCAAAGAACTTAAAAAAACCTTTTGCCGACACTCTTTATATAGCTTTCTGGCAGAATATTCTAAGTTGGAGCAAGATTTTAGACCCTTTTCTAGGGTAGTTACAAAAAAGAGTGGCTGCCCTTAGTCTACAGTATCAAGGGTTCATCCCTTTAGGTATTATTCAGTTTCATATGTTTGTAAGTTTTAGATGAGTAGGGGAAAATAAGTACGACCCAACACCTAAAGTAAAATGAGAGTCAAACATTTAAATGTTCCTCGGAAGTTCGGGTTTGTACAGTGAGTAGTAATCCAAATCTCCGTGTAAAGAATTTAAGTTATGGGGTCCTGTCCTACCCAGCTTAAGTCTTCTAGGTTATTAGATACTTTTTGGGACTCCTGTGGAGTAATTCAAAACCTCTCTTGGGTATTCTTAGTGGTTTCTCTTAAACAAAGCTTGACTTAATCGAATGGCAGCTGGGAAACTCAGAATTTCTTTGCCTTTGGAAAAAAAAGTATTCGCGTATGTAAAGAAGTTGAATGCACCCTGCAGTCTGGGCATTTTTATTAAAAATTCTAGCCATAGAAAGTCAAAATTCAATCTTTAAAAGTTTTACACTTACTCGCAATTATTAGCAAAAGAAGCTAGCTAAGCTTTTTATTCAGGCCCTAGCAGCCTCCTCTACTAACTAGATTAACAACAGGAACCAAAGGTAGGAAACTCCTATAATAGAATACCTTTTTATTCTATTCTTCTAAGCTGTTATGTAACTACACAAGTCTACTTTTTATACAATATTATGTGCTTTCTCCAGTTTCTTTTTTGAGAAGGGGTAGTTAAGTCAAAGCAGATAAGAATTCTTCTAAAAGTTATACCACGGTTTCCGTAGAAAAATGCCTAAAGAGAGCGCCCCCGATTACTCAAAGCCTAAGAAAACTAGCAAAAGTTTTAGTATACTACAGCCAACGATCTCGAACTAAGAAATAGGAATTTTACAACACTCGGTATCACTGATTAATATAAAAGTCTAAATAAAATATTTAGAAAGGGGAATTCTAGGATGGATTTTTTGAATGCGCTAAAAACTAGACCAACTCCGGATATCTGTGATTTTTCGAGGGCGTACCCTTAGCAGTAGACTCATAATTGTGGGGTCTCCTTAGTAGATTTAGTTTTTGGGTTCTTTACTAAAAATATTAAAAAACTGAGCTGATTGCTACTTTTTACTCGAGCTTATAGAATTTCAGGTGATATAATAAAGCATCTACTATACTAAAAGCAGTTTGAAGCTACAAGGCGTTTACCGTAAAATAGGAATAGAGACTTTAACTTTAGCATACATAAAGGGTCTTATTACACAAAAAATATACAGAATATACTGCATCCTAATATTATATCAACTACGAAAAACTACTCGGGATAAACATTCCTGTTAGGTGCGGATCTGTAACATTTCAAAAATTTTATTCTATCGAAGGTGATTCTCGTTTTAGAAAAATAGGGGCTATATTCCGACACGACATAAGACCATAGAGTTCTAGTACAAAACAAATAAAGGGATTCTTGAGAGCTACCTACAGTAAAGAGAAATAAAGTTTTTTTTAATGAATTTCTGTGCAGGATATCCTAATACTTCTTAGATCATATGTTATAGAGAGGCGTCATAGGTCCGGGGCCTCTTGTTTTTATTCACACAAATCCTGGATTAAAGACAAAAGAAGTTTAAATCGTACAAAGTCACTCAATCGCTATGAATTTTGAGTTGAATATGAAAAGGCTAGGCTGCAAAATTCTTTAAACGAGAAGCTCCTCTTTCCCGTTTACTAGCCGGGAGTTTTTGTTATTGACTGGTCTCTAAAACCCGGGCTTTCGTTGGAATCTATGGATGCAATGAATTTGGGTACAGGAAAACCAACCAAAGGATTTCCACGTAAATAAGACAAAATGCCTATATTTGTAATACTATATTAAATAGAAGAAAAAGTGCTCGTCCTTTATTTTATAAAAAAATGTTTCTAAAAACAAATTCTTATGTCCTTAATCTAACAGAGTGCCCTATAATAGGGGTCCACTATTGTAGTTAAAAAAGCTATGGAATGCCAATTCTATAAATAACAAAAACCTACGAGACTTTTATTGGACTAAAGGACTAGCAAAGTCTACCTGTTTTCTTTAACCTGGTATGTTAATCAAGCTTTGTAGTATAACTGCTTACTTTTGAAGAAAAGTGATAGAAAAGGCAAATTATTTATTCTGAAAAACTAGTAAAACTCTTAGATAAAGATATAGGTATAGTCTAAGAATTTAGTGAGTCATTTTCCTTCTATTTATATGTGACAGGTTTTAATAGTATGAAGTAAGAGCAGCGCCCGTGTTTCTTTATTTATAGCTGGAATCTTATCTATGAAGGAAAGTTCATTTTCTTAAATACAGTAAGCACTAAAGTAGAAAGATTTAACGTCCAATTTCATTTATCTGCCTTTGATCTTAGTGGAGCAAATACAAAAGGAAATCAGTAGTATCATCTATCTTGCATGAGGTAATATAACCCTTATTTAAGATTTTGAACCGATTAAAAACTTGTTAACTCCGGGTAAACTGGGTAATTTGACTATATCATCAGAATCGCTTAAAAGAAACTCCTTTCTCGAAACAGGTACAATTTATAATAATAGATACAGTACCCAAGTTACTGAAAATAGAAAAAGGATCCCCTTGTAAAAAGTTCGTAGTAAATAAATAGAATCAAATTATCCTGTATTGTTAAATTTATGTTATTGACAAAAGGGAGTTTAGTACAGCCCCCTAGACTCTCTATATTACAAGGATTTGCTATCTAAAAGGAATTGGAATAACTACTCGTCTGAACAAAGGAAATCTTGTTGTGTCTTACTTTGTTGCTTGAGAGATACACTTATACATTTAGTATGTTTGAGTTAAAAGAATAGAAAATCTACTGAGTGGGTGCTTTGAATCCTGTCTAAAACTTATACGATACGTATATTCCAGAAAAGTCTTAGGCAAGAGTTACGACTGGATTTAGTATCCATTTGTTTGTCAAAAGGGGGCTTTAAATCCCTTTACTAATAGGTTTTTGTAAAGCATACCGGGCGTTGACGGCTAAAATTCTTAAGAGAGTTACTTAGGTTTCAAGTTTTTTTACACGAGTAGGTAGATGATTCGGGATATATTAGGATCTTCTAATCAAGCAAGAACTTTTTGATATTTTTATAAGGAGCGCCGGGTTTCCTTTGTTTTTATAAAACAATAAAAGTTCTTTATATATGTACAAATTACGTAATTGAGGAGTATTCATAATTAAGCCCCTGCTTTTATTGAACTTTCTACTTATTTTCTTTACTTACCTCAAAGGTTCCTGCTTTTAACAGGGTAAGTCCTATAAGATAACAGTCTGTAATACTAAAAAATCCTGCAAGGGGGTTAGAGTCTTTATTCAAATTTTTACGTCTTCATGCAGAATAAGGAGCTTTCACTCCTCAGAAGTCGTTAAACAGAAAGTTTGACTATATACAAAGAATTTTGCTTACTTCTTTCCCTTGCCTATAAATTATCTGAGTTTATCAAGAATTAAAAAATCCATTTTAAAGCTTCCTACCTGTGAGTATAAGCTATTAATGAAATCAATAAGAAACTTTCTAACTTTTTCTTCACTTAATCCAATCTCTTAAAACTACCTTACTCTCGTGTTTAGTTTATGAAGTAGAGTGCCCCTAGGTTTTCTTTTACTTTTTTTACAAGGTAAGAGCTTTATAGCTAGTAGAAGTTCTGTAGTCTGTAGAGGGATAAAATAAAAAAATAAGAGCCTGGTATAGTACTCCACGAGAATTCCTATAGAAGGGGAGGCGCGGGATTTTTTAAGAACTTTGGTCGGTGCCTTTCCCTAAGAGTTTCATTTTAAAAGAGTTAAGGTTCATACAAATACTGACCAAGGTATCGAGCTCGGCTATACTTTTTTATTTTTATAGAATAGAATTCAAAGTCTTAAGAGAGAGGAGTTCCCTTAGATTCTAAAGGAATTTTAGTGTTTAGCACAAAGTCCGTGTAGAAGGCTCTTATTAAGGCTTTTGTTTTGACTTTGCCCGAATATTAAGTAAGAAAGAATTTTATAGCACTTTTAAACCACTCTATTCTTTGGGAAAAGCCGGGATAGAGAAGTTACCGGCCCAGAATAAACGGGTATAGCTACTAAGAAGGGGGTAAACAAAGAGGAGTATAGCTCTTAAGAAACCTGGCTTAAGGTTTAGTACTTACAATAAATAGAGGAAAAGCCCTCTAGTAGTTTCACTTAATAAGAATAAGAGTGCTAAGGAATTTTTTTACTTTAATTACTAAGGGTCTTCTTTAATCTAAAATATGTGGTGATTAGAACCTCTGTCTTATGGTATTACTGTGTAATTCTGGTTAAAAGTTATTCTGGGAGGAATTTCCTGCTATTAGTTTAAAGCGGGAAGGTTTTGTTTAGGAGCAAGTCAAGAAAGGGGAACTTCTAATAAAGTAAAGGGCAAAGGTATTGATAATAGGGTGGGGTAGCTCTAAAAAAAAGTACACATAACACCAATAGTAGTGCTCATAAGAGTAAGAAAAAGTGATACAGGTAATTTCTAGCTGAAAATATAGTTGTGCGGATAGAAAGTCTAGCTCTGAATGAATAAAAATACAATATTATAATAACTACTAAATAAAATAAAAGGAAGTCTAGGTATATATAATAGTATGGAATTTGATTCCTAAGCTTTGAGTTGTTAAGTACTTAGGGCCTTGTTTGATATAGATATAAAAAAGTGTTTTCCGGACTCTGTGCTGCAGCTAGTATATAGAATTCCTTCTTGTTATTGTCTTATTCCCTTTGTTGTTTACTTTATAATAAGCAGACTGCTAACCGAAAACTTCTTCCTAGTTGTACTTTTAGTCCTATATTTGTTGGTAAAAGTCAAGTTCTAGAGTAGTACTCTTGCTTTAGGGTTTTAAGTGGCTACCTAGTATCCATTCGGCCGGTTCTTGCCTAACGGGATTTTCATTCCTCTTTTCTGGTTGTCCAGTACTATAAAACTATAAACTAGTTTTTTTTTATTAGGTTTCCTTACAAGAGTGCTCTATAACTGAATAAGTTAGCTCTATTCTCCGAAACTTAGTGTAATATGATAATTTAAATATTAAGTCAGCAAGTCTGGCCTTATACTTTGCATGAGATTTCGGGATCGCGATCGGGTATAAGTTATAGACTAAGCACGTAAAGTAAACCCATGCTAGATCTAATCTAACCCTAATAGGATTCTTATATGATTGCTAACACTCATCGACATAACACTTGCTATAAATAATAAAAGATTGTTGATACCTCTTATAAGGGCCCTACTTCGGGTTTAAGTTGGCTTTAGTTTAGTAAATAAGGCAATATGAGTCTCTGTTTTCCTTAGTAAATTACTTCCTTTTAATTTAAAGTTTAGAGAGTACTTATTTTTTATTCATTCGTAGTTGACTACTCCAAAAAGAGATACTACAGACGTAGAATCTTTATAAGTTATAATTATTATGAAGTTTGAGCCTTTAAAACTACCATGAGCTCTATGTACTTTAACCTTAAAACTTTAAAAGGAGTCCCTTAAACTGATATGCTTGCTTTATGGATCCCTCAGGAAAAACCCTAATAACTAAGGCCTCTATAAGAAGCCCTTCCTTATTTGTTCTTATATCAGCTACTGCTTAGCTTATTTATGAGAACAAACCGAAAATTTTGTTTTAAAATGAAAAGGATAAAAGTGCTGTACTATAGAGTACTGTTCAAGTAGGTTAAAAAAAGTTATATATATAACTCACATGAATGTAAAGGAATTCTAGTCAGATTTACTTTTTATTTCGGGGAGACGAGCTACGAGGAAAGTTCACAAGAAAAAGGATTCCTTAGCAGTATTAAAAAGCGCAAATTAATATATTTACTTTTACTATAAAGTAAAAGAAAGTCAAAGCTATTCCTGTTAGTAGATTTGGAGTCGAAAAAGGTCCTTTGTTAATATAATATATGTATGGAGCCGAGAGAAAACAACACCAAGACCCAGCTGGACCTATATTCCATTCCCAAGTCGGTGCTTAGTGATACCTTTTTTTATTAGCGCTTTGTTCGAGCAGGATTAAGAGAGGTACCCTTTATTATAATAAGTAAGGGCCCTCCTGTAGGAGTTTAAAAAAGGAATATCAGGAGATTGCTGCCTTCCATAAATTTAGTAGCAAGACTTCGCTTTTAAGCCGAATTTCTGAGGTATAAAGATAAAATGGATCTAAAATGCCAGTTAATTTACTTTGAAATATGCTAAAATTTTTATTATTATTAGTACTTTTGAGGGTCTAATCAATAAATTATACCTTTCCGATTTGATAACACTGTATGTATTATACTAAGACTTTAACCTTTTGGTATACGAAATCCTATCCAGGAGGAAAGGGATTCCAACTCTAACTTATGATATGGGTAAAATTCGAGTCTAATAACCAGGTCATTTTGATCTGATTTTACCTATTTTAAAAGATCCTTTATAGGTTACTACGGGCAATTTATAAGTCCTATTATAATTCGGTGTAGGTCCTCCAAGGAAGATTTTAATTACAATAGAATCAAGTTGACTAATTACGTTATAGATTTTGCACTGAACTAAATTAAAGAATCTTTAAGTAAATATGAGTTTTGAGATCGTGGTAGAGGATATAATTCTTTATTTAAAAATGAAAGTTTGCCTTCTGTTACAGGGTTTTGAGAAAACTTATATGGATGTTATAGGTTTCCTAACTCAAATTTATAAAGGTACGAGTTTAGATAGAGAGTTTAAAATTACAAGCGATTCTATTTCGATCTACCAGAATTTTGAACTGAAAAGCAATAAGGAGTCCTCGTCTTAAAGTTCCTACTTTCAAAATAGAAAGATTTTTTTAGTTTGATGGATCAATATTTATGTTATTCCCAGTTGACTCTTGCCTTAAGTATTTGGACCGAGTTTAGTAGCCCGCTCGAGCATTTCGCAACTGTTGAAAAACGAGGTTCATTATTTATATATATATGCTAAAAATTTTTAGAATAGATAAATAGGAGTTTCCTTTTTTTGACCCCTGACTCAGTAATATTTAAATTTAAATACCCAGAGTCCTGCTTTATTTTATAAAAAGGGGGCCCATCCCAAGCCCAAGAAGAGTGTGGTAAGATCAATATCAAATAGTAGAAATTTCGAGCAGAAGCTTTTATAGGATAGCTAGCTACAGTAACCCTTAAGTTTAGGAGTTTACCTCAAAGAAGTCGCCTCTCTTGGGAGCCCCCTTTTCGCGATTAGGCTGGAAGAGTAGTACATACTTATCTAGTAAGAGCTCTTAGAAAAAACACTTCGGTTACCTTTTATTCTGAAAATTTTCTTTCATTTAGATAAGGTATAACAAGCACTCCCTTTAACGACTGGGAAAGCCCATAGACAGCCCCTAGTATCTCTCGGACTCTTTGCGGATCTATAAACCTTTAAATACCGGAGAGTTAATCTCTTGAATTGAGTAATTATTAGGTATAACCCTGAAATTTAGTCGTAAGTCTCAAGCCAGAACTGTAAACTTAAAATATTAACTATTCCTTTCAGGTCAGTCTTGTATCCTGTTTACTTAAAACTTTAAGGGTTTATCAATACCAGGTTTCTCCAAGGAATGCCCCCCGTTTCCTTAATCCCGAGCTTCCGTAGTCAGGACACTCTAGTTTACTTAATTAATATACGGGGTCCTCTTATCTTTTTGTGTTTACTCTAGTTTTTTAGAAAAAATGAAACGCGTTTTTCTAGTACAGGATTTTGACCTCGGCTATGTCCCGGTACTCCTTTAGGTTGAAGGAGCCCCCGGGGATTTTTTAATTTAAATGAGGTTGAGAGATCCTGAAGTAATTTAACTACAATATGTTTCATAGAACGGGGCCTTGCAAGTTTTAGTAGCTAAAAAGAAAGTCAAAAGCATAGGAACTCCGGCAAGATAATAAATTGTATCAGAATCTAATCCAACGGAATGCAAGCATACTCTATCTTTTCTCCTTATAATTTAATAATAGTTCAGGAATAAGATGGTTTCCTTCTTATAAGGGTTCGGTAGGAACCCCTTATATGTAAAATGAATAGTTTAGGTGGGTTATCTATTATCTAGTGTCTGGTATGTACTATCAAATATCCTGCCTTAACCTCCCTCATTAGAAAGCAGCCTTGATAGGTGTTAGCTATCTTTGCAGGCTTATGCGCTATCTATAAGACTGACAGGGACTCCCTCGCTTACTCTCCATCATAGCTTGTTTCTTACGAGCCTTACTGTTAACAGCTCTTTCTTGCTAATTCTTAATTACAGCCAGACTCCTTACCTATAACAGGCAAGAGCTTGTCTCTTGATAGCTTTCTTCTTCTGAGCTAGACCCCTAGAAGCCCTTGCCCTTAAAACTTCTCCTTGGTATCCCTAACTTGTGCTTCTATTCCAATCACTTGCTTATGAGTTATACCTTTTAGCTTGAAATCCTTAGGCAGAACACAGCTAGCTACGGAATACATGGAATCCTTGAGTTCAAGTCCCCTAATATATAGTAAGACTTCCCCACCTAAAGGGGCATATAAGAAAGTAACAGGTTCTAATCTGAACTTCTAAAGTCAAGATAAATCTTACCTCTCAAAACTTGTTTCATATGCTTACTGCCTAGACCTTTCTTAAGAAGAACTATAACTTTCCTAAACCAGAAAAGAGGACTCTTACTTAAATGGAATTCCCCTACTTTTATTTACCATCTCTGGATTTCTTAAAGGATTTAACCTAGCTTAGTCTTTTTTTATAGAATTCCCTGCAAATGAGCCTATATAATAGAGCGCTTAGCTTCCTAAAGTCTATTAGTAGCTTTTACCCTTTCTTTGTTTTCCTTAGGCTTGCCCTTAAATAGAAGTTTCTTCAGCTCCTAAAAATCCTAGTGAAATGAACTAACTTTATACGAATTTACCTCAACCTTCGGTCGCCTTGTTTCCTTTTACGGATCCCTTTAGCTAAGCTCTAGAGAACTTCCCGAGCAATAACCCTTGGTTTCTCTTGAAAAAGTTCTGAAACTATTCCTATCTAAGTTCTTAGAAAAACCTATAAAACCAACTCTATTCTATAATTAGATCTTGCTTGGAATTTGAGGGAATATAAGAGCAACTCAATAGATAAACCATTGCCTTTAACCGGAAGGCAGTAACTCTAAAGCTACAGAAGTCGCAAAGTAAGACAAAGGCTAATCCCACGATTGAAAAATATATATCTATCTGGAAAAACCTTATTTCCTAGGAACACGGTAACAAGCAACCCCTTTTTTTATTATTATTACCTGCTTCTTTTTAATCTTAAAATTTCCCTTATAACACCTATAACCTTCCCGAGCTAAAGCTCGCCTTACCTATAACTGGAATCCCTATCTTCTAAGTCTTAGCAGCTATACTTGGATTATTTATCTTATCTTTGAGACCTCCATGCCTTTCTTAGAAGTCTTCTTAGCTGTATTAGTTGTGTCATACTCTCTATAGTCTTTATTAGTTAATAGGTATGATAGTTATATACATATAGGAACTGGTACTCCTAACTTATCAAGAATCCAGGAAAGATAGTAATTCGGGACTGAGTCAAAGTGTTTCATTAGAATTTGGGAGTTTAAGGCAACAAAGAGATAGGCCTTGACTGGATAAAGAATTGAAAAGAGAATCTCATTTCATTCAAGCCATACTTTTCTTGTTCCGGAAGAAAACCAAGACTTTGTACTACCTTTATTCTGTATCTTATTCACAGCTATATTCTTATTCTGGAGCTTATTCCTATCTTCACAGCTTTGTTAGCTGCCTAACTATTACGGTAAACTATCTCCTAGGAATTCCGTTAACTTGTAAAACCTAAACTTTAGTTGAAACTTTCATTCTTACAACATTCTCAAGCGGCTAGACTTTCTTTCCTTTTAGTGGATTTCCTTACGAACCTTGTTTTATAAACAGAAACTTTCAATCCTATCATATGCATAAAAGCCCTTTTAGATAGCTTATATAGGAAGTATAGGAGTTATTAATAAGTAATAAATATATACTACTCAGTTTAATTAAATTAGATTAGATATGTATTTGTGGCGTATTACTTGTTCTAGTACTTTGTTATTGTTTACTATAATGAGGAGTTTAAGGAATGATTAATGGATAATAGTGTATAAGATTAAGGCAAGATTTATCTTGCTCTAGGTCTTTATCGATAGGGAGTATATAAACTTAATAGAAATAGGAGTCTATGTTACCGACTGAAACTTTGTGAGTAAGGTTCACTATATATGCAGTTACTAGAGTATACAACCGTAGACTATAATACCCACCAACTTCTATTTCTATTGACTTCTTAGTTGCTTGTTTCTTTATAGCTGCTATACTTATACTTCTTATATGAGCTAGAGCTAATAAATATATGACTGTATTATTGTAACCTAGGAGATGGGACTTCTTGTTGTTAGGAGGGATTCCCTATAGCTAACGTAAGTTACTGTAGCTAGTGTATTCTTGTTATAGTCTATAGTATAGTTACTTTATTACTCTTATAGTTTATAGTTATTAAGTATTTCAGTTATAATTAATAGATATAGTCTAGGTATTCTATTACTAGTTGTAGTTACTTTTTATAGAGGATACCGGAAAATGGTATTCTAGTTTCTTTTGGGAGTTATCTTGTATTAGTATTCCTATCTCTTAGTTATTGGGAATTGGGAAGTAAGATAGTAATAGTTATAGGCTTTAGTCTTATTAAGGCAAGATAAATCTTGCCTTACCTGTCTTTATCGTTTAAGAGGATTGAGCCTTAGATGGTTGGGATAGCTTTTCCACTTCACTTACTGGGATAATGGGATGTCTTCCAATTGAGGGCTTCGCACCTCCGACTTCTTGATCTAGCTAACAAAGAGTGAATCTCTTATATAAAGCAAGCAATTCAAGAATTTTGTAGTAAATAGTTTCTACTAAAGAATAGCAAATAAGTTTTGAGGATGAAACCAAACAGTACCCTAGTTACTAGCTAGAATGCCCTTAGCCAGTTTAGAGGTGAGGGACGAGAAACTCCTCTTTTTATATACATTTCATAAGTGTAAGTGGAACTAGAAAACCCCCTTTGTTAATTACATTACCTTGTTTACCTCGTTATAACTAGACCTGAACTCTGCTGTATTCCTATCCTTATTCTAAAAACCTTTCTTACTTCTTAGCCTAACTCTGTATCAGTATCAACTTCTTGATCTTAAACTAACAACAAGGCATACTCTATTAGAGTATAATAAGGATTTTGCATCTCTGATCTTTCAATTTTAGCATGTAGATTAACTTCACTACGGGTTTTGACTTAGAGTCCGATATAGATAAAAACCTAAAACTGGATACAGTGCTTTTTAAAACAAAAAAGTTTCCTAAAAAGCCAGGACATCCTGACTAAAATGTTTTTCTAGAATTTCCTTGCTACTAGATTTTCACAACGCTCCCTATATAACAAAATCTACTATAAAAATTTTGAAATTCCTTGTAACTAACTTAATTAACTGACTGAGAAAGATAGGAAAAAGTCTAGTTTAACCTTTCTATTTTACAGATCCTCCAAAAGTAACTAATAAGAAAGCCCTCTACTAAACAGTAAAAAGGAAAAGACCTAAGGACACCTGCTAATATTCAAGTAAGGAAAACACTTTCTACTCCTAAATCCCCCTTTTAGTTTCTTTTTATAAAAGCTCGTGGACTTGCTTCAAAATATACAGGAACTCTCTTTTAGTGCTGTATCTACCCTACAAAACAAATTGCCTTTTACCGTATTACCCTTAAGCTACAAATAAAGGAATATTCCTTTTTAGAAGTGTTAGAGATTATGAATACAGATTCATTCGAATAAGGCTAAATTTCTTGCCTAGAATAGCTTTTATCGTTAGTTATGCCTCCTCTATTGCTATTGAAGCAACTAAAACCCTTGAGGAACAAATTAATAAGATAGAAGATTCTTAGATAATAACTTATACGAATTTATTAACATAGCTACTGGAAAATCAGAAAACAGACCTACCCTCTTAATCTTCATAGCTATACCTAAACCCTTCTCAGCAGCTAGGACTCTCCTTGGAGTTTTTTACTCTTCTAGACCCTACTCCAACACCTGTTAGTAAAAAGACTCTATTTTTAGCTTTTTTTGTTCTTTATCATTAACAGAGGAGAGTGCTTTAATACTACATAAATCTTTATTACCAAGTCTTACGGAGGAAGGTTATTGCATTAGAGTATAGCCAACCTTACAGTACAAGACCACCACATCAAGAAAAAACAAACAGACTTCAACTTAAACTTCATGAATCCAGATTACTAACCCTATATCAGGTAAATACTTTCAAAATATTAAAGCAAATCCATATCCATTAGAAATAATAATAACAAAGATTATAAGGCCTTTCACAAGGCACCCCTCCCTGGAGTCTATCCTGTAAGCTCTTGGACCTCCGAGTCTTTATTGTTTGATTTCCTATACTTAAACGAATTTTTTAACCTTAAGAAAGTCTTGGAACCTTAACTTTGCTAGTAAAAAGCTTTCTTTGGTGTCTTAGGAGCTATACTTTTCTTCAGAGTTATCCCCCTTTTTGGATATGGGCCCTTCCCTGTCTTAAATGTACTTGTAGCTGCTTCCTCTGTAGTACTTATTGGATTGGATAAGTCTTCCCCTCCTTAACTTTCATTTTATCTAAAAAAGCCCACCTAGATAAGGAGATAATACCTCTTATTCCTTTATTGCTATAGAGAGGAGCCTTATAGATATGAAAGCTTGTTACTCTTACCGACTGGAGCATAGCGAAGGTAATGTAATTAGTAATATTCTGAATACACCTACACACGGCCAACATCTGCTTATACTTCTTCCTATTATTTGTTTATTTACTTTGGCTTTTTAGAGTTACTAGAGTTTGACTTTAATTAGAATTTTATAGAAGATCGAAGGCGGAAAAGGGAGCTAGAGATAGGGCATTCGCCGTGTACGCTAAGAAAAGTAGAGTATAGGAATAATAATAAAGTATATGTATTGTAGTAGTTTTTATAGTAAGGTATTGGTTGTTATTACTACATGAGGAAAGAACCCTTTAATGGACAGTCTACCCAACGGGAACTTAGTGAGGAAGGGAAATGTCATATAGTATTATACAAAGTACACGACACCCTCTACAACCAACTATTGCTTATTCATACCTATTTTCTCAAGACTTAAAAAATGTTTTCCTTTGACCGCGGAACTACTAAACCTACCAGAACCTCCTAGATACAAACCTAAAACTAAAAAGGAACCTAGGCGTCCCCTAATCGCCTTCTTTATTTACTTGTGGACTTACTAAGATAAAACTGGGGCAGAAGGACGAGAAAAAAATCCTAGCACCTTCCCTATTTAAATTCTTTTACCCAACTACAAAGCAAGCAGAGAAGAAACTCTTTTAAGCAATTAGGATCCCGGGTGTTCAGGCTTACTCGTTGACCTTTAGCCTTTCTAATACCTTTCTTAGGAGCTTTTGTCTTAGTCTTTACAGCTAGAATACTCTGTTGTATCACTATCTTCTTAATATAATATAAAAAAACTCTCTTGTTGATTGATAGCCATGTCTTTTCCTAGCACCTCTTTTCTATTTACCCGGATATTACAGCCGACCAATAAGACTTTAACTCTACTGCCTTATACTACAACCGGAATACAGTAACACAAGAGTCGGACAACACTATATAAATAAGACTGAGAAATCCCTTACTCTTCCAAAAAAGCGAACCTAAAGGGTAAAGTTCCGGAATATTCGATATTATACATTATAAAGTAAGTTCCAACAAAAACAAATGGCAAAGGATTTAGGTACTACAACTTTAGTAGGGACACCCTAGAAAAAGGAGAGACCTGTGAAAGTATAGAGAAGACTTAAGACTCCTTGCATTTGTTCAGATTCAGAAGAGCAAGAATAGGAAGCTTTTACTTAAATGTAAATTTCTTATCTTTCTTTGTAAGAATTGAGGGGCATATAAACCCAGAATTCCTTTATTAATCGTTCCCTGTGACTCCCTTTCTTTGCACCCTTAAGAATTTAATCATTTTGTATAAGTAAGATAGCCTTTTATTCCCAATATGTTCTTGTGCTTTGATCTCTTTTAGGTAATGTAATTATTCCTTGTTTGTACTAGTTCTACCTTACCACTAGGTTATTAAAACAGATAGTAAAAGAAACACTCTTTGCTTACTCCTTCAAAAACTTTAAGCTTACAAAGTAGCAATTAAAAAAAGTACCTTACTATAAAAATTCCTTTATAAAATAAAAACTTTCAAAAAGGCTAAGGAACTTAGACCCAATCACTGCCAAAGCTCTTGTATAGAATCTCGTTTATCACTTGTTTAGCTTTTATAGGCGTCTGTCCTTCTACTTTGCATTAATCTTTCTTTCCCAACCAACTTTTTTCTTTTTATTCTTGATCTTATGAACTATACTCTTCTCGAGAATACCTCTACCTTAAATGAAATGCTACTCTGTATCTTGGAAGTCCTCTTATTGCAACCTATACCGACCCCTTTTAGGGCTTCCCCAGACCTTTTGGAGCTGTCTTTCTTATGGTTCCCCGTAGTTACTGTATTCTTGTTATGGCTTATCTTATTATATTACTCTTATAGTTATAGTTAGTAATAGATAGTATAAGATAAGGTGGTTATAATAGACAATAGGGTGGTACCTCTTTAAGGTGCATTACTCAAAGCTCTTTGTGTTTATCGTTCGGGAGTAGGGAATCCTTGTAGGAGTATGATAGTACATTCATACACTATAACCACTTCTTACTCTTCTTTTGACTTAATTGACTTACTTCTTCTTGACTTTGCTTATTTATTATTACTCTTAGTCTGTATCATAGAGCTATACCTAAATCCTTATTTGTTAGTCTTTAGAGAAATTTTTTACTAAAAGTTATGAAGGGATTTGAAAAAAGGTAATTTAGTTACTGTTAAAATAGCTATTAAGAGAAGTTGAGGGTTATTTTTAAGGGCATTCAAAGGCGCTTGTATTTAGTGATAAGTTTTAGTAAACAGGATTCTTCTTCATCAAGTAGTTTAGAGATTCACTCAGACAGGAATGTTAGAAAGAAAGGAATTCCTTGCTGTTAGTTTACAATTACTAGTCATTACGAGCTACAGGAATCTTAATGTGTTTCCAGTTTTCCTGTAAAGAAAGAAGTAACCCGAAAGTAAAGTATATAAGTAGCTGCTTTCTTATTCTTGTTCTAGTTAAAGACGGAACTCTAAAGCCAAAGTTATTTGTTTAAGGACGGCTTTATCTTGCGGGGTTTTCATTCAATTGAGTCTAGGTTTTACAAGAGAAAGTTTTGAAAGGCAAAAGCCCCTTAAGGTATATAAGGAGTCCTTGGAGTTTATAATCAGGGAGATTTCAAAGTCAAGGTTCTAGTCTTATAAAAACAGCTCTGTATACTATAACATAACAGAAAAGAATGATAAGAAAGGAAAGTTTCAATATTTTGGGGCTCTTTTGCAAGTGTTGTATGGACCCTATGTGTAAGAGATTGTACTCTATAGGCTGGGGATTCTCGACTTTCTTTACTAGGCAGGGAAACCGCTTTTATTTCTAAGAGACTGCTAACTTAGAGCGGGGATTCTAAAGGGAGGCCCATAACTGGGAATGAAAGTCAAAGTAGGGCGTTTTGCTAGGGTGTACCTAATAACTTATAAAAGTTTGTGCTGGGTTAGTATATTTAGTATGTATAAAAAAGACAAGAGTGATTTAAGATGTTATGGCACTTATCCAAATGGGTTACCCTTTATTCCTCAACGATAAAGTTTTAAGCATTGCCTGATGAAAGCTCACAAGCCTTTAAGATAAAAAGATTTTCGAGTTTACTACCTACTCTAAAATACCCAATTGCCTTTCGAGAAAGTATAGCATAAATTCTTCTTAATCTAACTAATGAGTAAAATAAGTATTCAACTTTAAAGAAAAATTCCAAACCTGGTGTTTCGGGAGTGCTAATTTGACTCTTTGAATAATATTTAGTATAAATAAAGGCTAACCATAAGGTTTTCGTTTAGGTATCAAAAATAACCTAGGTAGAAATTTCTAGGCCCACACCCTTGCAAATGAATCTAGGTATATGCTCTTCTACAATGACAACAAGAATTTTTTATTAATTGGCATCTAAAGTAAAGAAATTTTATAGAATATTCGAAAAGAAAGTCTCTATATATGTCATGAAGGGAGTCCGTTACCGGTATATAGCAATCCTTAAAATGAGAAATCGAGTCCTTGACTTGATAAGTATATCATAGCAGTCTTGTGCCTGCAACGCAAGCTTTTTCGAGGTATCCTTTATTCTAACTAAAAGAAGTTTGTTAAATTCATCTTTTATTAAGGGAATCCCTTCTAGTTTGGGTAAGGGCAAATAGGTAGATATAGGCTGAAGAAAACTAAATCCGGGATCAACACCTTGTAAACTTATTGTACACGAACTTGTGAAGTTAAACTCTACTCGGAAAACTATTTGCACTTGTGCACGCCCCGAAATTGTACTCTGACCTGTTAAATGTAAACTTGATTAAAGTCGTTCGCTAATAGACGCCTCCTATCTTCTTATTCCACTTACCAACTTCCTGGCATAGTACGGGTAAAAAAATGTCTTTATATAAGCGATTCTAATCCCTTTCTTTCTAAAAGACATTAGGCTCTGCTGTTGTCATTACCTGTGCCCTGTTAAATTTGGGAGTATAAAGAACTTAAAGTTAAGCTAGAGTAAAGTTCTTTATTTGTTTCTAGAAATAAAAAAAGGTTTGTTGCTAGAGCTAGCTATTCAAGAGTTTTCTGGATAGGCTTTATTTAAGGGAGGGTTTCCCTAATTAATGAGAACTGAGTTTATAGGTTTTATAAGAGAGAAATTTAAAGAATTATACCCTTTCAGATATTGTTATACAATCTAAAATTTGAGCTTCTATTTTGACTCCAGAAGGCAGAAGCTGTCCCCTTTGCAGGAGAATGCCCTTAGCTCAGAAGTATCTCGAATTAGGAATTGTATTCCAGGTTCCTCTAAAACTCTTGGTAAATTAACATTTCACTTTTAATTTGTACAGTAATCGGGTTTATTAAAAGCCTTTCAAAAGAGTCCACAGAACTAAAAAAAGTTTAGAAATCTCTTAGATAATGAATTACAAAGTTTTTCCCAAAATCATCAACTCTTAGAAACGTTTAGTATGCCATTCTGTTGAGAGGTTCTCCGGATTATAGGTATGTTTTACTCTTATAAAAAAGGTGATTATTCTTAAGATATTTCTTAAAGCTCCTTGAGAAACCGGGTTAAATGTAGGTCATATTCTACGAAGGTTGAGGAGCTGCTGTTGTTTTTAGGTTCAGTACTGAATTCTGAGGAGTGCTTATTTCATTAACTACACTACGCTATACCGAGAATCCCAGGAATTTTCTGTTTTTAAACTTTTCCATGCCTTGTGTTTCCTATTTCATTTAGGTGCCCAGGAGTACCGGTGTTACAACAAGAGATGCATACAATACAAAAATAGGATAAACTCAAAGGCTAATGAGTTACTATAGCGAAAAAGTTAATTATCTACTACGAAAAGAGACCTCTGGATAAGTTTTCTCAAGCTAGAGGACGATCCGTGAAATTACATATATTTCAAAAGAAAAAGCTAAACATTTGTCCTTTTTAAGGGTATCCTGTTATTATTTAAATTAAACAGCAAAAAAATCTCTTTCTAGACACTTTCTTTTTAGGACGCTTGAAGTAATAGAAACCCGGGGGAGCTGCTACATAGGAATACAAAAATAGAGTCTAAGTTTATCAGATAGTTATGTGTGTAATTGCGATATGGGGCTAAAGGAACACCTGTAGTATGCTATTCGCCCCCTTTATTACACGGAATCTCCCGTATCAGGATATATAAGAACTCCGTTTCTGTTAAATTAGTAAATTAGCGCAAGGGATACCTAATTTTTGACTTTAGCTGCCCTTGAATGATTAAAAAAACTCTTTAGTAAGTGCGAGAACCCTCTTTTTGATCTCAATTTACAGAAATTCGGAGTTACTAACTCATCCTCCGTTTCTTAACTTTTGCCCGATCCTATTAAACACTTTAAGAAAGAATATAACGCAAATTTTCTATTGGTCAAGAACTTCCAACTTACGGATAAAGGTTTTTGTGGAAATAAGGAAATAATGAGAAGTACATAAAAAGGTAAGCCATTGTGGACTAAAATTGGGTCGGAGTAGCTATCAAAATCAAATTATCTCGAATTGCATTACCTCTATAGAAAAAACTTAAGGTTATAGTTATAGAAAAGAGTGCAGACAGGGGCTAACTATCTATTGGATTCTATTCCCTAATTAAGGGATTTTTCATAATAAAGGACAGGGCATTTCTCACTAAAAAAGATAAAGGGCTTATACAAGTAAGTGAATCTAGATACAGAGTAAGCTTACTCTCTCTAATATTTATTGTAAAAGGGGTTTTCCCGCCTTTTCTCAGGGGGGGGTCTTTACAGGAGTTTCCATTTTCTAGTGGTAGTGTAGTTTTATCCAAGCCTGATTACGGGGGATGCCTCTTCGCAGTTGAAGTTATTAGTTTTTGATCACTTAAAATAGAAATACCGCGCCTATTTGCCTTATTAGCTTCACAACCCTATCTCATACGCAGGGCGTTTCGCTGTTAGAAAGCAGAAGTATTCCTTTAGTTGAGTTTAGGCTATAAGAAGCTTCTCTAATTCTAATTGACCAAGTATAAGAACTTGCTTTATAAGACTCGTGGAAGGAGAGTTCCGGTAATATAAAAACCCGGGATTCTTCCTATTTTCTTTCTATCGGCTCCTTACTAACCGTTAGGCTGCGGAGTATAGGCGCGCGTACCTATTTTTAATTATGAACTCTATAAAGCGCTTTGGTAAAGTCAGAATACTCCTTATATATTTGCGCCAATTCCAGGCGTAGGGTGGCTCCCGGCGGAAGTATAATGAGGTAGCTCTTGTCCAATACTTATTTATACAACTCTTATCTGTTTAGCAGAGTTAACCCACTTAATTTTGCAGTGTATCTTTACCAAGTTTATTACAGAAAGTGCCTGGGCAAAACCCTTCCTTTTCTGGTATTACAAGCCTTTTCTGGTATTACAAGATTTTGGTGCTTCTTGTTTACCTGTATGCTATAATCTCCCTAGGTTTAAGTTTTATACCCAGGGTTTGCTTTATTATTAAGAAGTTACAATTTTTTTGTTCTCCTATGAAGAAATCCTATTTAAGTTTTAGGAAATGCTAAGGGTGCCCGGTTTACTTAATTGGTAATAAATGCTAGGTCCTTGATTTGTGTATCCAGTTTATGATATCTCATCGGGATAGTTATAATACAAGTTAATTTCTTTTATAAGGTCTTTTTGGTAAAACATTTGCAATTCAAAATAAGGGGTGCGCGTGTAGAGTAAGCGAAAAAGGTTCCACCTCCTCTCCGAAAACTCCACAGCCAGCTATAAAGGGAGCCAAAACTTCAATTGGAATTAACCCAGAGTTTTGGGTGTACTCGATCAGTGATTTAAAATAAAATTTTAGAGTCTCGACTTAATTAAGGGTAGACACTCTAAGGTATAAGTATTAAAATAATTCCAGTTACAACTCCGAGTACTCGTGAGAGACATATGTATTTTAGTAATGTGTTTTTATAAAAAAATAGGGTTTTATAAAGCATCCTTTTATAATATAAGGCAAAGGCTTTTTCCAAAAGCATTGCTGAAACCAGAATTTGCATAAGTAACTCTGAAAAGGAGCGGGAAAGTTTATTTGCTTTCTATTCTACAGTATTCGGGCAGCTTTCGGGTGTGCTTTGCGATGGGATTGGATATAACTTTGGGTTTAATGATGACCTGAATCCCGGTTCTTGTAAAGCAAAAGTGGGGCTTATTCTCCTTTACTATACTTTTGACGCTTTCCAGAAAAAATAGTAAAGTAATTTACCTTATTCTTCTTATATCAGTCCCGTTATTGAGACTTTAATATTAATGACAACAATTATACCTTATGGCAGAAAGTCCAGACTTGCATAGAGGCCCGCACTCGGCTCTAAGGTTATGTAAATTCTTTATATTTAGCTTTTTGGTTCTAGGGATTTTCAATGCTAAATGATCGATCGGGTATTTAATTAATTAAGCGGGACTGTATACTTGGAAAAAGTCTCGAAAGATCCTTGTATAAAGGTTACTATATATATTTCAAAAACTCGGCGCAACAATCCTTATTAAAGAAATTAAAGAAGAAACTAAACCCTGCCCTCTTTAATAACTTTAAAAAGGAAAATCTCCCTTATTTATTTGGAATTCCCGTACAGCTATTGCTTAGACCAAACCTCTTTTTTCTTTAAAAATCCCTTATCTTAAGTTAAAATCCTTAAATAATAGGATATTTTTATAAAATACTGAGAAAATTACGTTAATAGAATCACTTAGATAGAAATAGAAAGTCTCCTACAATAGAACTGTTTTCTTAAACCTTTAATGTCCCTTATGTCGCAAGGGCGTTATAGCGCCTCTATAATTTGAAGAAGGCAAGGGTTCGAAGCCTGCCATTTTAAACAATTCGTCTAAACTTCCATGTTTAAGATCAAACAAAATAGAAATGGATTTTATCAAAAAAGAGTTCCTTGTTCTAAGTTAGGGTCCTAACTAGAAGCTTTTTATTGTCAATCTTGCTTGTTCTATACCTTTTTTTAAGAAATCCTATAGAATGACCTTTGGTTTAAAATCCAGGCAATTGCAGAGAAATTTTGGGTAACATAGCAGCGAGTTTGCCTTATGTTTTTTTATGTGGCTTAGTTGCTCTTGTAACTTGTTAATTAAAAGGAGGGGTTTCTTTTGTTTTAAATTAGAAACTAGGGTGTATATGACTATAGAGCGTGCTTAAGGATAAGCTTTCAACAAAAAGGAAATAGTAAAAAAAGTCCGCTTTTAAGCAGTTAGCTAGTAAATATGAGAAACTATTCTTAAATCTAAGGGAATTTCTCACCTAAAATATTGACGGAACTTCAGGGTTTACTTTGGAGTAAATTACTTTCCAATTTAAAAGCTCTGTTTGTAGGTTTTATTATCAACTTCATTAGAAAAAGCAGAGCTGTTCAACTACCTGAAAAGCTATGAATGGGGCAGGGCTCTCATAGAAAAATAAGCTATAGGTTACGCTTGTTTACCCGCTTTATTTAAGGTTTCACTAAGGGAAATTCTATTTCCTTTTCAGGGTTCTCAGAATTTGAACCTTTGTAATCTATGGATTCACGTTTTAGTTTTAGCGAACGAGTAAAATATCCTAACACCGGTGCCTTCCTCGAACCCTCGGCACCCTTGTGTACCTTGCTTCTTAGCTGGGCTGGATAAAAAGAAGTGCAACTTGAAAAGGGGAGCTTAAGTTACTCTAAATTCTTTCCTATATGAATAGTTTTCAAGTCTACTAACTTAGTCTAGCTATCTACTTAGATCAAATTCCTGTCTTTTTTTTTCAGATCAGGCCAATTGGCAGATTTGATGACACTCTAAACTATATATGGCTGCACATGACTTAATAAGCGACTTCTTAATTATTCCACCGCACTTAGATTCTATTTCAGTTTAATAAATATAGAAATATTCCAATTATTTCAAATAACCAAGATCGAGGGTTCAAAATGGGTGTAACATATATATATATGTTGGAAAAACTACAGTGATAGTCTTTATTTGTGTATAGTATAGAGGGCTTGTGAGTAATTATAGGGTTAAAGTAAGCACGGGGAACGAACCCAAATATTTAGTAAGAAACAAATAATTCATGAAATTGAAAGCGGAACTCTCATTTTAGCTATTTAGAAAAGAGACTCCATTATCTTGGAGATCTTGTGGATAAGATCTCAAAGTCTTCCTATAGGAAAAGCTAAGCTCACACAACCAAGTTCTTAGTATTGGTGTCATTCCATATTCATATCCAGAATATTTTATATTTACTTATTTTATTTATTACCGATTTTAATTAATATAAACGATAAAACTAGACCTGCAGCTAGAAATTTTAACGAGATCAGAAGCATAATTTTATTTTACACAAACCTTAACTATGGATTTATATTCCTGAGCAAAAGTAGTACTTTGATACCAGATATAGAACCTAATTACTAAATTACTGATTTTTGGAGGTCTGCTATGCGCCCTGGAAGTAAGGGCAGAAAAAAGTATAAATTGAAAGAAATTTCCGCATAACTGTACTTATATTTTGCTGGTCCACTCAAAGATTCAAAAAAAAAGTACATAAAGTGTTAGGAATACGTGTGCACCCCTATCGGAACTGAGTTGAGTATCCTATCGAAAAAATTTATTAGCAGAAATAAAAAAAGTTATAGCAATAGACAATTTATATGACATTTCCGTACTAATAAAGGATATACAAAAAACCTTCATTACGCCTAAAGAACCCCCCTCTGAAATGCTTTATAGATAAAAAAATCAATCCCACCAAACTAAATCATGTCAAAAATACCTGTTATACTCATATTTAGAATTAGCATACACCATAATAATAGTTACTCAATTGCAGCGTCTAGGTTGATGAACCTGAACACCCATAAAAGGTAGTAAATGATAACACCAATATCACAGTTAATAAAGGAAAGCTAATCCTCTTACTTAAATATTATTGGATATCAAATATCACAGTTAATAAAGGAAAGCTAATCCTCTTACTTAAATATTATTGGATATCAAACCCAAAAGATATGTATGGTTATTACTCTTACTTAGATCTATCTTCATCTTCAAAAAGCGAGGGAATAGTAAAAAAAACTAAGTTGCAGAACGAGTTGAGGTCCTCACCTCAAAACAGGAACAACTTAGATGCTTACACCTCGTAGTTTTAGTGAGTCTCATTTTTCGGGACTTTTATTAAGAGCGCTACACCAAGTGCTCGAGGATGTCGGTCGAAAAGGCTTATATCATGGTAAAAAATGTACTCGCATATGCCTTAGTACCTTTAAGAATAGAGCGCCTTGGGTCTTGGGACAGAGCTTCCTTTTTTTGAATAGTCCCAGATTCTCCGGAATAGGATGACAAGATCGAACACAGGAATTTAAGTTGAAAGCTTGGGTGTGCTAGTTCCTTACTGTTAAGTGTCAAGCAAGCGCACTGGGATACAATTTTATTAGAGGCCCTAAAGAATTCATATCCGAAAAATTTGAAAGTAACTAACCTTCACTTTCCGTTAAGAAATTGCTCTAACCTGCTATATTTGTCTCATGCAAAGTAAGCAAAGAGGAAACGCCAAAGTAGTCACTAATAACAATTGTAGAGCCTAGAAAGGAGAAGAATAATTTAGCTCTAAAAGTAGGTGTAGCAGATAAAATGGAATCATAAAGGGTGTTCTCTGGAGTTTAACCCACAAGTATATGGGGTATAGTATCAACCTAGGAAATGAAAGATAATAGTAAAAGGACTCCTTTCATAATGAAGCAGTGTTAATCTTTGTTAAAAATTTTTTCGGAGGAGCTTCTCTATATTAAGATACCCGCTTAAACACCCTGCCTTTTAGTAAGGGAGTCAAAGTACTAACCAAGGGATTCCTGCTCTGTTCCATTATATTATAGAGCTAAAAACGCACACAAATTTCAAAACAAAAATGTATAAAGTGTTAGCACTAAATGACCATACAAAGGATTTGTAGTTAATTTCATATCTTAACCCAGCCCAGATTACCTTTATTTAACCGGAATACTACCTTATTCGTAAGCGGAACCCCTCTTTTAATGACTATAAAAAATCTAAGAGAGACCCCTGAAACCTGGTCGGATCCCAAGTGCAGGATTTCCTTGCCAAAGTCTAAAAAAAGAAGCAAGTTGTGGGAGTTAAAGATTATAGGACTTGTCAGAGCTTTATAAGGGGCGGTTCTATAAACCAATAAAAAGATTCCCGGTCAGGGGCTTTTAGCTTATACTACAGCTACTTAAGGAGGCTCTCTTTCTCTTCAAAGTCTCTTTTGAGTTACTTTTGGACTCCTGTTTGGGCGAATTGGGTATCACAAGTAGAATTTATTCTCTACAAAAAATGGTTTAGCTTTAGTATGTAAAAGATAAACCTGCCCTAGGTATTCCTAAGTTTAAGTCTTAACTTTCTTTTAGGTAAACCTTATAGCAGTATTACAGAGAGGATCCCTGTTAGACTTAGGCCGAATTCTAAACTTTTGTAAAATAAAATGTAAAATGAAACGAGTAAATGCAATTGAATAGGATTTTCACTTTTTAGCTTTACATTCCACTTTATAGAATAAGTTAGATTTTTTCTAAACTTTAGAATTTCAGTACAAACTTAAGTTTACCCTCTAGTAAGTAATTGGTAAATCCTGAGAAATCCGTTTCTCAAAATAAGTACAAAATTGACATGATGTCTCAAACTAAGAGAGGTACAGTTTTCGTGAAAGTTTCTTGGCTAGCTTATTTTATATCTGGTATCAAAAGAGAAACCTTACTAGCCACGTTTCTTCCACTAAACTCTCTATTGGAATGAGACAGAAAAGAAATTCCTAACTGAGTGTGATATTGTGAATTTTGTATCTATAATTCTGAGCCCTCAATAGCAAAAAATCGGAGGAGAATCCTAGAAAGTAAACTAAAAAACCTTATGATTCTCCCTGTTACTTAACGAAAAGATATGCGATTCAGGAGAATTAGATCTAGGAAAGAAAGAGAGAGAACCCTTTGTTGTACTTTATACGTTGTATGCCGTTCTAATCTAATAAACTGAGAAAACCTCGAGACTCGCTAAATAAGGTAAGATTGCTATACTATAATAGGGGGTTGAAAAAGCTGAGTTAGTACCTCTTTATGAGTAATTTCTAGTTTTAAGTACTATTGCACCGAAGTCTAATGAAAATCAAAGACCCTAAATGCTAGCCAAGAAACATAGATGAATTCCTGTGTAAAGTGGGGTTGAATTCTTGTTAAGATCTTTTTTATGAAAGGGAGGTCCAAACCTTACTAAAAAGCACTGACTAAGCAGCTAAAAAAAGATACGTAATAAACTTCTTAGGCCGAGTTCTAATAAATAACGAAAACCTTGTGTAAGGATAAGGAATTGTCAGAGTTCCCTTGCTTGCTTTACCGCTTATATTATGCAAAATAACTGAGTGTAGAAATTCACTAACATTTTTACAAATTTCCCAGTACTATCCCGGTTACTAAATTCCTTTTAAATAAATTCTGTTCTGTATTGTATATAGTAAACTTAAAATAAAGGGCTTCCACTACAATAAGATTTTTTAAGTTATATGGGTAATAACTAAGTATAAATAGGAGTCCCTAATTACGTCTAGGAAGCTCTGGAAATTTTACTGGGGTACTCTTTTCGATTTAAAGCTTTAAACTAGGGCAGTTTACCTACAGGTTTTTTTAGCTTTTTCTACTGCTATCCTTTTTATTATGTAAAAATACAGGCATTGGTATTCTAAAATTTTTATGCCTACAATACTAAAAACAAAAAGGGGTACATATATTCTTTATTGAAACTTTCTTAATTAAAAGTGGAGCCCCTATCTTAACTATTTTCCTTTATTGGGAAACTTAGGGTTACTCGTTTCCAGAACTAGGGAATTATCCTATGGGAGGAAATTTTACAACAAGTTTTCTTACGAGTCTTTTTTTACCTATACAGAATAGAACGCCTCTGGAGCTCCTTTACAACATCTCTTTCTCGTGGCTCGTGGATAGGGGTATACATAAAACCAAGATCATTATATAAATCTCGACCATCCCTTTTATCTTTTACAGGGAATCTAAGTTATTTCTTATACACGTATCCGCACAACTCGGGATTCTTGGTGTAGGTTCTTAATCGGCTATTCTCCAATACGAATGAATCCCAATAAAATTTTAGGGGAGAGTAGCCTGAAAGAAAGTCATACTGCGGGTAGGCCCCGTGAGCCTCTTAATAAAAAAAGCCGTACTAAAATTACACTAAAAGAGCTCCTAGCCACGAAGGATAAACAAAAAAGAAATTTCTCTGGTATATTAATTAGTATAGAGGCCTATTCCCAAGTTTCGAGAGCTTTCTAAGAAGGAGTTCTCCCTCTCTTTGTAACCGAGCAACCCCTAAGTCTGGAGAAATCCCGGTGGTAGAGACCCGGGATATAAAAAGGAGCTTCTTTCTGAAGAATTAAATACTTTTAAGGTATTACTTTGAAAGGGAACTCTGTCATTTATAAAATAAAGGATGTCAATCTTTGTGTTGGGTAACTAAAAAACTTTTATTTCTAAGTCATTATTACTAGCAAGCAAATCGTAGTTAAGAGATCGGCCAGTCGATAAAGGGAAACCCCTAAGTTTTCTACTTCAAAAGTCTAGAAGTGCTATCCAACAAAAATTTACTGCTTCTTGTCTCGAAAACCCTTTATCTTCCTTTCTAAGTGAACTTGTGCCTAAAGTTTTTGAACTGTGGATACGATCCCTTAGCTTGCAGACAAAGCAATAAGAAATTAAAAGTACTGTTTATTTGACGTACAAGATTCCCAGGCGAGTATAACTCGTGCGGTCTTTTGCGTTTCTAGGTTTGTCTAGTAACAAGATTTCCTTTGTTCCGTACTACTATAAATTAAGGCCTTAAGACATAGAAGTTAAAGCTGTCTAGTAGAAGTATAAGAGTGATTTAGATTCTTAAGGATCCCTTTTAGCGCAATGCGATATTCTTTAAATTCAGGTTTTATCAATATAAGAAGTACTTGTAAAGTAAATCTTTCTTATAGATAAATCAAGGACAAACTTGTACTTTCCTTAATTCGCTAAAACGTGTTTATATGCAAGAATAGCAATATCTGTAAAAAATTTTTTAAAGAAATCCTCTATACCTCGCAATTATCATAAATCATAACTAAGAATTCTACGGACCCCGGTACCCGGATGCTCTCGATTCCTTGCAATTGGTCCTAGAAATAAACAGAGAAAAAGTTCAACGAGACATAGGATTAGGTACTGAGAAAGACTTAATAGAGCATAATACCAGCCCTTACAAAACCCTTTTTATGGATTTTTTTATAAAGGCAACTTGGAAGCCTATGAATACTTTACAAGGTTTCTTTTTTCGCAGCTAATAGCAAATTTTACCTATTATAATATCCATTTTAGATAGAGTAGAGAGCTCCTTTCTCCAATATTCAATATTCCACAGTACTTTAATACTTTTTACACACCCTGGGTTTTAACACTCAGTAAATCTTTAATTATCCAGAACAAGGACCCCTAGCCTGTATTTCCTAAATTACTCTTTATTTATTAAAATTTTTATTACGAATTAGGAAAAGTCTAACTGTATAGTGAAGAACCCAGACTTAAAGCTTTGTTACTAAGTTAGGGAAAAATCTCTTTAAGGGTTTTTGTAGTTTTTCCTACCCGTATCCTTATAAAGGAGCCCACCCTTTAATTAATTAATAAATATGAAGGAAGAATTTCGTACAAAAGCATAGGTCAAGGTAGGTTATCGAACACTCATCAACAAGGAATCCTGGACAAGAATAAAAAGGAAAACCTTTATAAAAGATATTCCTTAGAATACGGATCTCACAAGGAAATAAGTGTAAGTAAAAACGCCTCTTAGATTTAAATTAATATTGCATTGCGAAAGCGGATCAAAATCAAGCAAAGTTATATCTCTAAAAGTCAGTAAATTCCTAAAAAGTAGAAACAAGTTTAATAAAAAGGAACATAAATAAATACACCCGTAAACCCTTATAAAAACCTATTCACGAGGTCTAGCCCTTATTAAGTAAAGAATTTAGTAGCATCCGCTTGAATTGAAAAAGCTTACCAGAATTAACAAGAATACCTGCCAAGCAAGATAAGTGTCAGGGTGCCTTTCCTAGTTTTAAAGTGTTCTTATCTGGGATTTACTGATATAGAAGCAATATTTTTAAACAAAGTGGTTGAAACTGCGTAGTTAGCTTATTCCTAATCAGTGGATATGTTCTCTTTGTAGTACTTCCCTTTATGAAGTAGCTTTCATTTCAGTGGTATATTAACTTTTTGTTCCTTAAATTAGAAATGAAATGGGGTTTTTACTTAAATAAGGGGATACATAGTAATTCTTATTCAGTAGGCTTTAGAGCAAAAAGTTTTGAAGGATTTTTAGAAAATGAAAAGAAATCCTAAACTTTAAAGGGGGCTTCCTGAAAAGGGATTGAATCCTATGCTAAAAGCCCCGCTTTTAAATATAATAATTTTCTTGCACATATCCAAAAAAGTCAAATTCTGGGCTCCTGCGGATGTACACCCAAGAAACGCTTTAATATAACTTAAAAATCTGAAGTTTTCTCTTTAGAAAGGCTTTTTTCTAAGGCAGACACAAAATAGCAATAGCTCTTTCTAAGACTTATGCCCCACCTTTTGTGTTACTTACAAAAAGTGTACCCCTACTCTAAAAGAATTAGACCTCTTCTTTCTAGAAAAATAGTATTCTACTAAATTAAGTTTGCGAATACAGGAAGCGTTTTTTTCTTTTTTCAGCGGTTGAGGTTCAAAGGAGTTTATCCAGTATGTTTTATATTTAAGTAACTAAAAAAATAAGCTTCTGAAGATAGCCCATGTATTTAAGGATTCCTTCTACCTACTTTATGAGTCCTCCCTAGAGTGTTTTGCGGTTATAAAAAATATAGGGGTTCAAAAAACTAAACATTATAGATTCTTGTGTCAATAAGCCCAGATAACCAGATAAACTAGATTTAAGAAACCTATTAAGGGTGTTTTCATGTGGGTTTTAACAATTTCTCATTTACAGGCACCGGGTTATTAAAAGCCCCTATTTTTCAAAAAAAAAAAGAATATATAAGTAAGTAAAGACTTTCCAATAAAGGATAACAAATAGAAATTAATTTGAAAAGGTTAAACTTACTATCTAGCTAGAATGCCTTAAAAAACACCTGTTTAGTTACCGGGTTTTAGGGCCTATTTGAGTCGATATTTACCCTGTTTTAGAACCTCTTCAGAATTCCCTGTAACTTATTAACTTAACTGGATCAGAAAAAGTTATCCGAGATTGGAAACAGAGGAACACTTTTCCCTTTCTATTCTGAAGCAGCCGGACTAGGCTAGGGGACCCTGCTTACTTACACTTCCTCACTACTTTAAGCAGAAACACCAACTTCCTTGTTTAAAACTCTCGGCAGCTTTCTTACGCGCTAGACCTGCACTCTTCGTAGCTGTAACTATCCTAACCTCTTAGCTAAACCTGCTTTCTTAGTTGTACTCTTTTTACTTGTTGTAACTTTCTTCTTTGGAGCTATAACCCCCTTCTTGTAAGGATTATCTGTCTTATTGCAGCCTGTACTTAGTACCCTTTAATATTTCAATATTTTCTTAACGTTAGCCAATATTAATAAGGTAAGAGCCCTTTCGATCACATTCTGTTTGTAAAAACATATGGGTCGTTAAGTATAGAACCCCGCTCAAATATTACCTTATGCCTAAGAATACAATTAGAAATAGGGATTCTGATAAGACAAAGAGCCGAAGTGGGTTTAGTTCATAAGGGATTATCATGACAGCAGGTGCTTTATAAATTCCCAGTATTTTATCTCATTGGATAAAGTCGATAAATACGAAAAGCCCCTAGAAAAGGCTGTGCAAATCAGGTTTTTTACACAACAGCAAGTCCAGTGCAATCTTTTTATCATGTCTTTAAAAATTTCCAAATGTCATAATACACTGGGTATTTGTATTATATAAATATAAAGCAAAGTACATAAATTATGTTATTAATTAATGAAAAAGAAGCCTCTTTTCGGGTAAAGTGGCTATTTCCAAATTACTGGGTTTTCTTAGTCTTGATCCGTTACTGGAACACCTTTTTTCAGAGTATTTAACTAACGAAGTTGAAACTCAGGATAAGTAAAGGGAGGCGCGATGTACTGCGAAACTTCTACACTTAAAACTAAAAGCTCTTATCTTAAAAGAGGAAGTAAGGAGACCTTAAAGGCCCAGAATTTACTGTAAACTCCGTTGCTTACAAAACAGGATAAGCTAAGTAGATATCCAAGAAACTTCTATCGTTGGAAAGGTTATGCTTAGGTATTTACACGAAGCACATGAAAAGGTGTCGGACTTTGTGATTCGAACCTATTTTGTATTTCTATTGAATTCACTCTGCGATAATATTGGGATAATTGCCATCGCAAGAGCGTACACACTATAAAATCAATCGAAAGATATTTCTTTATATCTAAGCGGTTCTATTAACACGGGTGCTCCTGAATAAACTGAAAAGGGTTTCAAATCGTATTAGAATATTCTTTAACAATATTTTCATTTAAGTTTTTCTAATTTAATTATTAATTACTAAAGCTCTCGTCCAAATAAAATGACCTTCTGAGGTCTGTCCTTAAATCCCTTTGTTTTTTCGTAGCAATTTCTTAGTATTCTCTTTAGGGAGCCCCTCATATATTAAGATTAAGCAAACGCAAGTCTGGATCTCGAAACTTATAAAATAAAAGAAAATTTTTATGATAGCTCGGAAATAGAATTGGAATAGCAAAATGGGTAAAACTGTGGGGTGGACAATCTAAGTAAAATAGAATTCCTGGTTTTTAAGGGTCTAAGCTCGGTACTTAATATAACTTGTTTACAAGGATTAGAGGAGGCCTATAGCTTTTCAACTAGCTTAGTCTTAGTCAGCTCGAAAAAGCATAAAAAGGGATTCTTTTGGATATATTGTTTCACAATTCATTTCATTAGGGCACTCTTTTTAGTTTACAAATTATAAGTAGGGTAACTCCTAATCCTTAAAAAAACTAAATGAGAGTTATGTACATACAGCATAAAAGGAAGGGATATAAAGTTATACTATTCTTTAACTACCAAGTATATAAAAGAAAAAAGAGCATACATTATAGAGTTAGTTTTGTTAGATCTTTAACTTAGGGACTCAAGCAAATTCTCCAAATTATGAAACCTGAAAGAGAGGCTATCTAATGGCTGGTTTTCAGAAGTTCGGGAGATTTCCTTAAGGATATTTTATGGGTTACTTTAACCAAAAGCGTTTAAGAGTGTGCGGTTTCCTAATAACTTTCAAATAAGGCTTACCTGGAGTGGATAAAAAATATGTTAGGGGTATAGATCCTAGGTCCCTCCTCTGAAACAAGACAACTAATAATGCTAAATTATGCCCCTTTTTGAAACTCTAGCTTACCTGGTGCTTTAGAAAGATCTTATCCCAGGGATTACTACTTATATAATATCTTTCCTTACTCAAAAGAAGTGTAATTAAAAAGTCTTAAACCACAAGGTATCAAGTAGAAGAGTTGGGAGATATTGGGTGTAAAATAAGTGGCTGGTATTTGTATAGGAAGAGCCCTTTGTAGTTAAACTAAACATCAGAATTTTCCGGGGTCGAGAAGAAGGTTCTTTAGGTATATAAAGCACTAGCTTTTGGCACACGTTTATACAAAGTTTTTCCTTCCTTTTGTAATCCTGAAGGACTCGGTAAAAGTACAGCGACTTACCTTTCTAAAGAGATTTTCACTCTATACTGTGGGTAGCCCAAGGGGGAACCTAAGATTTAATTCTTTGAAAAGTTTTACATAGACTAAGATAAGAAAACCTAGCATTCTATCACTTTTGTACCAAGAATTTTTAGGTGCATCTCGTATTAAAAGAGTAACCTTGGAGGTAAGTAAGAAACAAAATGAAGTGCTAACCTTATAAAAAACCCAAAGGTATACTTTAGTATATTACCAATTCCCTTGCTTTTTGGTTAACATATTTCGGGTAGTAAAGTCTAGGGAAGAAAGTCTTGCTAAAGTTCTTGGTTTCCAGTAAATGAACTGAAGTTAAAGCTTTTTGTTTGTATTCGTAATTCTTACAGGAGTCTGCTTCCCCTTTTTAGCTTTCTCAGAGTTAGGTAACAAGTGAGGGATACTTTATTTAGTCGAGATATTCAGCTACTTACTTATAACTTATTTTATAATGGGTAAACTTGCTGCTAATACGCGAAATAAAAAGAAAACAGGATATATTAGGTTAAAAAGGGGCTGCTTCAATACATAAGGCTTTAGTTCTTCTTTCTTTCATAATTGAGAAACTTTTCCAAGAATTTTCGGCCTGATCGCGCTTTTGTACAACAAAATTATATCCGTATG
The DNA here is from genome assembly GCA_036897445.1 of Pelargonium tetragonum. Taxonomy (NCBI): domain Eukaryota; kingdom Viridiplantae; phylum Streptophyta; class Magnoliopsida; order Geraniales; family Geraniaceae; genus Pelargonium; species Pelargonium tetragonum. Next base: position 41,621 of record JAYMTL010000065.1, on the reverse strand, counting down.
GGATTTCCAGAATAGAGCTTTATGTACTTACTAAATTTGAGTCAATCTCTGGTAGATATACAAGCAAGTCCCTTGTTAGAGCGAAACCGCAAAGCTAAAGTTTTTTTAGGTAATATTAAAGGAAATGCCCTATAAGTTAGGATGAAAACAAAAATCTCTTAAAAAGAAGTCAAAGACCACAAGTACACAAATTTGCCCCAGTAAGTTCGTGTATAAGCGGAAAAGGGTAGGAATATCCCGAGCCCCTTTCTTTATTGTAAAAAAAAATGCTTGTATTTTTTTGTCCCTAAAGTTTGTCCTCAAATGTAAGAGGCAAGTTTACTTGGGTGGGTATAGAATTCTAGAAGAAAGTGAATAAGTACATTTTAAAATTTAGTGCACGCTTTGTACGGGTATAGCTGTTTAACTTAATAGAACTCGTTGATGACAAAATGAATATTAATTTATATGTTAAACTACAGCTTGAATGAAGAACACTAAAAACAGGGTTTAAGTTTATGGAAAGTGCTTTAGAATTGCTTTTTATAAGCAAAAAGAGCTTCATTCGGTGGGATTTAGCTCTTGTATAGAATCCGTAGATATGGAAATATGGAAAACTCTTCGGGATATAAAATCTAAGGAAATGGTGAAGATTGAAGCTAATGCTATGGGACTTTCGTAGATTTATGAGTAATGCCTTCTGGTATTCGTAAATAGGCTTATCATAATATAAGGTGAACGCGGGGTTTTTGCACAAATTCCGGTTAGGAAAGACTTATGGCACCTTAGTCAACTAATAATTTTAGGATTATTCCTTATTATTTCAACTTCATTAGTTGTTGGGTTTGAACCTTTGTAGAGAGCTGTATGCCATGTATAAAAATTTTGTTCTAGATTCGAATTGTACTCTAAATATTTTCTCAACTAAGATGTAAGTACAGTTATAAAAGGGAGCAATTTGACAACTAATTAAGAAAAATTCCGCGGAGGAAGGCTCTTAATCGGCTCTGCCGTTATACTAAGCTAGATCCTAGAATTTCAAGGGTATCTAAATCTTTGTCCTGTGATAATGACACAAAAAAGGTTCATCCTTTAAGATAGGCTCGAAGTTTTATGTAAGCAAATGCTTAAGGGGCGGATTCCCATTCATAAGCACCGGCCATGTAGTTAGCCCTCACCACTATAACAAAGAAGTTTTTTCTTATGCCTTGGGCAGGGTTTTTTATCAAGCGAAGAGGGCTTCACTAAAGAATTCTCAGGGAACGCTTATCCATATACAGTTCAGGGTAAAATATCTGTTAGTTTATCCAATTCCTTTAGTTACGGTTACTTAATAATATGATACTCCAAAAATCAGTTATCCTAGCGGCAATTCCTTGAACACAGGAATCTAGTATCTATCTTAAACTCCATTAGCTGCACAGGCTTTACCAGTTGAGTACTCTTGACTGTGCCAGTTCGAACTGTTTCCTTCTGGCTCTAATTCTAGAACCCAATAGAAATCCGATTGTTCTAATTCCTCTGTGTAGCTCTTTCTTTCCAGTAAATTCCATAGCTTCTCTTTCCCCTTCAACCTTCCAACCCTGAATAGAACAGCTAGTAAGCAAGCTTACCTAATGCATTTTCCTACTTCGGGATTTGTTAGTCTTACCCCTTGGAGCTCCTGTTTAGAATACCTAGACAGCTATTTCTCAAGACTTTGTACGAAACTCTTCTTTAGTTCTAATAGGTTCCCTCGGGCCTATACTCATTTTCATAAAACCTATAAAGGTATTATAGTCCTAAATAGCCTTACAAACTCTTATAACTGAAAGAACTCTAGTCCAAATCAAATTTAACAACCGAGTCTGCCTAAATGCCATAGGGCACGCCGTTTTGTTTCAATAATAAAGAGAATTCTAAAGTAAGGCACCTCTTTTTTTGTTACACATGTTGTATTTGTAGATTGTAGAAAAAGGGGTATTCTAATGGATTTCCTACATCGATAAAGTAGACACTAATCTATTAGGGTAGGGAAGTTGGGGACCGAGGGTAAAGTCCGAAGTAAAGCGATTAAAAAGGGAGACTTCCCCTTTCAGCAAGGTATAGGGGTTAAAAACTCTTTTAGTATTTAGCCTAAATCCTTGGGTCTAACTTTACTGTTTTGGGGTGGGGTTAGTTAACTTAATCTTGTGTTACCCCGAAATTTCTATGAGGGTTCTCTATTATAGTAATAAAGCTTACGTTCAAGAGCTTTTTTCCGGGCGCAGTATTTTGCTTTTCTATATTAAGTATTTCATTTCACTACCCTTAAACTTCGGAGAATAGGTTTAGTAGCTTTGGAAGGCCCTTTAGACCCCTTTTTAATCTATTCTAGGGGAGTCCTAATAAAGTTGAGGAGAGTACCTTATTTAAAGTTTCTACTTGGTGCAGATTTTCTTTTGTATTCTTTTAAATTACTGCCCTTTATATACATGCCTATTTTACTCATTCGGGGTCGAAAGGATCCCTGCCTAATTAGGAGCTTGTGTGCGCCATACTTCTTTTTCTTAATTACTTAGGTAGGTATGCTCTATTAGCACAAGACTATATCCTATACTGTTTTTTATAACAAAAGTCGATACTTTGTGATAAACAAAGCAGGGGTTTTTTGAGTCTTTAGAAACGAGATTTTTTTATTCTTACAAATAACAAACAGAAGTCGCTAACTAGTAAATTTGCCTTAGCTTTTAAAATGAGCAAGCTTCAAAGAAAACAGGACAATCCCCGAAAAGGACTTAAGGATACTAAGTTTCAGGTTCTGCTGTAGTGGGTAAACCTATGTTAATTTTTTCTTAAGTTATGTAGTTTCCTCAAACCTATAAAAAAAGACTTTTGCTCCTCTTATTCGTCTAGACGCCTAGGTTTTTTCGAAACGGCTAAAGAGAAAAAGAAAAATAGGAAACTCAGGGATCGGCATGTTTTTTCTAGAGAAAGCTTTAGTGAGACCCGCTAGAGTATTCAGTTAAGTCTTTTGATAAGTTTCATTTTTTTTTGTATTCTCTTAGCTACCGGGTGCCTCTACAACTCTGGTATAGTATAGTCAGTTCTTTTTCTACAAGTCAGGCATAAGGTTCAAAAGATTTGAAAAGTCGGGATTATCCCAAGCAGGGGTACTAGAAAGATAGTGGGAGTTTAATCTTGTATTAGGAGCCGGGGTAAGGAGTTCTCTATTAGAGTTATTAAAAAGTTTTATTAAAATCGTTTAAGAGGTTTGAGCAATTAAATTCTTATGCTGCTTACTACGTTTTTAGCTCTATCTAATAAAGGAAATCCCTTTATATACTATTAAGCCATGAAACTTACACCTCCCCGACTCAGAAGCGTAAGCTATATGATAAGCAAATAGGGAGGAATTCACCCAAGGAATCCCTAATTAAAAAAACTGTAGCAGGAAATATAAGCCAAACCATGACTCTCTCCGGGGTCTCGAACAAAAAAATTTTGACTATAAAGGTCCTCCTTAACGAGGACAAAATCAATACACCATATCTATTTATATACGTAAAATCCAGCCCTGGTGCTATAAACTCATACATCTACTTTTTCGTAGTTGAATAGTAACCCATAAGATCTTAAAGCTTTTTTTCTTTACAGTTACAGATAGCTAAATGTTTAAATAGTAATACGGGAATTTTGAAGGGAAGTAACAAAGCTTCTACACTCTTGGAAACGAGGGACCTCCTGTCGCTCTTACTTTTGCGTATCGATTTACCAGTTAGACAACTAAATTCTTTTTTTTTTACTAAAATTACCCTTCTGAAAAACGTAAAGCACCAAATATCCAAGAGTGGAGTTAGGAATACAACCCGATTACTCCCAGTTTTACAGCTCATACATAAGTCGAACCACGTTTTCCTGTTAAGATTCAAGCTCTACCCTTTATTTTATAAATAGGATATGCATCTCCGGAGTTTCCTTCTTAAATTACAAATGGGATTGACCTCAGGTATATTCTTATATAGACTCCCATAAAGATGAAATCTGTGGTTTCCTATTATTTTAACTTGTACTTTTAAGTTAGTTAACTCTAAAAAAGGGCTGCCTAATCCAGATCTTTGTTTTTTTGCCCTACACCCTACCCTTATATCTCTTTTTTTTTATAGAATAATGTACTAGAGATTTCTAATGGGGCCAAGACTTTTGTTCTAATGTTATAAGAATACCCCTTTGAATACTAGATTTATAGGTGGTAACAGAAAGCTTTCTCTTGGCCGAGTTACCTTATATTTTGACTTTTTAACAAAAGGACCCCTACCCCGACAATACCCGAAAGTACCAGAACCCGGGACTTTTTGATACTTATTTAAAGAGTTAAACCCTATTCGTGCAATTACCCTTTATTGGAGACTCTTGCTTGACTGTATACCAGTATCCCTAAAATTTCAAGTCTAGACAAAGCATAAGTGTCCGTAGGAATTCTACGAGTGACCTCTACCTTGCTTCTCCGAAATTCTCATAATACTAAATCAGAGAAGAGCCTATCTCTGTAAAAAGACTTTTATACATTCCAATTATCTTTCTCTTTAAGTTTCTATACTCTATATCTTGATCTTGAAAGCAGGAGCTAACACTACAAATAGAGCTCTACCTAAGTTTTACTCCTCAGTATTTTCTCTAAAAAAGTTAAGGAATGGCTTAGAAGCAATACAAAGCAGCGCTCGTGTAACCGGCTATTAAGTATTAAAATAAGTATAACTCCACATTTGCAAGAATCTTGGCAAGAAATCCGTAAAAGTGTTTAGTAAATAATTATTACCGCATGCGTATCCTAAAGTACTCAACTTATGCTTTTAAGGGCTCACTTATTAGAAAGAACTCCTTTTGAGAGTTTAAACCAAAAGGAATAGAAATAATCCTATAATAGACTTAGGTTAGAACATTCAAGACGAACACAAACAAGAAAAATCTTACCCCTACCCTATAATATAAGGTATTCTTCTACCCCTGAATTCTAGTTCCATAAAAAGGAGTCCAAAAAGGGCTTGTACTTTACTTTATCCTTGTTTGTCTACTTTTTTGGCGAAGCACACTTAAGGTTATTAATTAAATAAGATTTTTTGTCTTCTAGTATTTAATATTTCTTAATATTGTCTTTGTAAAAGAGGTCCGTAAAAGGGCGTCCTTTCATGTTGATAGAAACTCTTGTTCTAAAATAAGTAAAAGGAGAGCAGCGCTCCTGTTAATCTGAATTAAGAAGCAGTTAAAGTATAGTGTTTAGTATAGCCCAGAATTTTGAATTCAAAATTTTCTAAGGAAAGAGCTAAGCATCAAAAAAACTTTTTTTTAGAATTTAGGGTATAGAGAATTTAATATTACTTTGGAATAAGGAATTTTGGGAAGTGGAATTGTGCTCATAAGTTGACTGCTTTTTTAATCTAGTTTATACTCATATCTCATTTAATTCTTGACACAGCCAGGACCCCCGGACTAGAGGTTAGGCTTTTTAAGGGGGCTAATGATTCGTAAGTTAAGGGCCGTCTCCCCCTGTGGATCATAAGGAATCCGCTTTTAAGGCTCTTTGCTGTATCATAGTAAATTAAGAAAAACCCTCCCTAAGAAAATCTAGATAGATTGGTGACTTTCGAATTCGAAACATAAACATATATAGGATTCATTTAACAACGAGCCGGGAGGCTTAGCCTTTATTGTCCCAATTGTATCGCTTTGACAAACAAGGAACAAGGGTTTTCTTGTACAATTCTATTTAACCGAAGCAAACGCCTCCTTTTGGAACGGGGAGTCTTTGGTATCTTTTAAAAACTATACCATTAGTTGTATGTTGGATTTACTCAACTTAAGTGATTGTAATCGCCGATAAATATAAGCAGCAGTCATTCTAAATTTCACACTAGGGTGCTGGCCCTCAATTTTTAATTAAAGGGTTTATCTTGCTCGTTCTTTTACTAAAGTAATCTTATGCTAGCTAAGTTCAATTAGCAGTATCAAATATCTGGTTTCCTTACTTTAATTCACTCCCATCCTAAGTATTCTATTTTTAAGGGCTACAAACTTTTTGTTTTCTTACAAGGAGTCCTTTCCGGAAAAAGTTTTTTGGGAGCCCCCACCACATATCATAAGATAATTTTTTGAGGAATACAATGAGGTCCAAAGGGGTTCTTGAGGGCTCCTCTTGCGTGCAGAAAATCCCGTAGAGTGAATACAAAACCTTTCTATAGGAATCCGTAAAGAAGTAGAAAGAAGTAGAAAGAAGTAGGGATATACGGCATAATAAGGGAAAAAGACTAGCTATCAGAACTCAGATAAGATAGCATACAAAGAAAAAATCTCAAGGGGGCTTCTTACTTAAAAGGAATATATCTTAATGAAACTAAAAATCCACTTTTATTTAAACCCAAGGTAAATGTTTTCTTAGACCCTTTTACTTACGAATCGAGACACAAGTATATAAATTTTACCTTTGTACTTTAGCAGGAATTCTTACAATTATAGAAAATTTTTCAATTTCATTTCAACAATACCCTTTTACTAAACCCTTAGAGATAGGTTCTATTTGTAGATAATTCATATATTTTTTGGTTTGGTTGGACTGTGTTGCCTCGTTAAAGGTTTCTGTTTCCAAAAACGAATTGAGGATAGTTAGTTTGATATGGCTATTTCCTACCCTGAGGATACCGGAGAACCTACACCATGCATAAACTCATTAAATTTCTTTTTAGTGTGCTACTCTTGCTTTTTTAACAAAGGATACGCAGTTACAGCCAAGTAAGAAATCCGTTCAGAAAAGAGAGCTTTATCCCCTTAGGAACAAAAAAGGCAGGTTTTTTAATATTTCCTGAGTTGATATAATGAAATGAAGTAATCAAAACAAAAGATTGTCTGGTCATTAGAGTTATAGAACTAAATTCTTAGTAGGATCCAGTATTATATTGGAAAAATCAAGTATAGATGTCTATAACTAAGGAGTCCGTAAGGTTGAAAAATCCGGTATGCAGGGTTATAGTAGCCCTATGCGTTTAATGAGTGCAGATAAGCACCATATTGCTGCCAGGAAAATCTTCAATCCGAAAAGCAAGCTTCATATTTCATATATTATATGAAAAAGTTTAATAGCTAGTAGGTAAAAAAAATTTTTTGATTACTCGCGCTACAATGTCCAGATGATACAAATCTTAAAAAAGGGAGTTTTATAAGGAATATACTGGCTTAGAGGTTTCCTCTAAGTGTCTACGTAGCAGCTTTTTAACACCCCTTATCATTAATAAGTAATATCTATCTGCAAGATTTCATTTAGCTAGAGTTCGGATAATTAAAGGAAATCCTTTGTGTGTTTTGTTATCTCGAAGACATGTATTATTCAAGGGAACAAAGTGTCAATCCACATGGAAAGTGCTACTTCTGCTATATAATATCACAATCTTTAGAAGTAATTTACATGGCAATAAAATGAAAGTTTTATCTAAGTGGTATACATATTTATAGAAGGAATAAAGGGCCAAAATTTTCAGAATTAGGTTTGATTTTTCTAAATATAACAGTTTACTAAAAGTCGGGGATTTCTACTATATCAAACCGCGCCTAGCTCCATATGAGGCATACCTTATGATAAAGAACGGACGTCCTGGATTCTACTTTTTTCCAGAATTATCTTAGAGCCGCCAGTTTAGAAAAAAGTAATTAAGATTTCCCAAGCAGTTTAAGTATCCCCTTTCCTGTTAAAGGCAGGGTTACATACCCTTTTTCTGCTAGAGTGCTTCAAGTTCTAGGTGTTTTTCTACATTCTACGAAAAAGTTACTCCAAATGAAATCCTCCGTTTCAGGCCTTTTTTCTTAAGCAACTGTCATTAAAATTTGAAAGGTTCGCAAGGAGGATGCGTTATTAAAAGTTTTGTAAAAATCTAGGGGGGGCTCCAAAAGGAATCTTCAGGCTATTATCTTAATTATCTGGGAAGCTGGAGCAGTCAATACCAATAAGAGAGGGCGGCTAGCAAAGGTTTAGGATTTACTTAGTTTCTATTTAATTAAGCCAGGGTTCATAGAGGAGTATACATGTCTTGAAATTCCTGGCAGCAAGGGCGGCCTCTTTTAGAATAAGTATAAGAAGCCAATATACGAAATTCAGTCAGTAGGTTTTAAACTCGAGAGCATTCTACAGCAGTTAGGGGAAAGTTCTTTAGTCAACTTCTTCCATTTATTAGATTATTAGAGGCAGGTTCTACTATTCAAGGGATTTTAGGTCACGGCAAATCTCTAAAACTGTGCTATTTTAAAAAGTCTTAATTAAAGTCCCGGCGGTTTTTTTTAGTTCTAGTCTTTTTCGTGATCAAAATGAAGCCTTATGGGCTACGAAGATCCCTTACCAAAACTTTGTAAATACAATAATACAGTAGTAATAAGTTAAATTTAGATTACCACTCGCGAAAAACCCTTTTAAAATAAAGGACAAAAAGGGGGCGCCCCTACAGCTTAAATTCGGATCTACTAGATTCCTAAACGGGAGCTTCTTTAATTACTAAGAAGAGTCAAAATATCGTAGTTATAATTTAGGGTTTCCCTGTACGGGCTTCTCGACTCAGAGTGTTCACTAGATAATCTTAGAAACTTGAGTTAAAATGAAATAATTAGGAAACCAAAGTTTTTCTAAAATAAGAGGTTGGACTCTCGGGAATATGAGGAAATAGGACCTCTTTTGTGTTTTGTGCCCTTCTTTTTCTAGTTGGCATGAAGCTAGAGGAGAAACCTAAGGTAAAGAAAAGCTTTAATACAGGAAACCCGCGCAAATTTATGAAATGAAGAAAAGGATTTGTACGTGAAAGCTATCTAAACGTAATATAACACACGAAAAAGTCCTTCCAGAGGATTTTCTGATTAATCGTAGAGTTTTTATTCTCGCTCTTTGATCTATAGTTAGGTCAAAAGGGCTTTTTAATTACAGAAAACTTGTGGGCACAACCAAGGAATTACTTCATATAAAGTCAAAACTCCAAATACGCCTATCCGAAGTTTTACTGGTGCTAATTGTCATGGAGTACGCGGAACTCTCTAAGCAAGAAAATTTTCTCGTTTTATTACCCAAAACTGAGGTCTTTTGCACCCAGGAATAACGAGGCTGTTATGGAACTCTATTATTATTAAAAACCAGAAAGACTTTATTATAAATTATAAAACTTCCCTTTCTTTGAGGAAATCTCTACTTGTATCTTCAAAGGACACTTAATAGGAAGTTTCAATACCAAAGCAGCTCCAAAAGAATCCTTTCTTAAGTAAAAGAAAATCCCTGGATAATAAAGCTCTTTTCCTTATACAAATTCCCGCCTAGCTTATACTAAGGTCTACCCTGCAGTTTCCGCAGCCCCAGCATACTACTAAATAAAATTTCATACAAGTCTCTCGATTTCTATACTCTTTTACGTAAGTTTTCAGAGCTTCCTTTTAGGATTCCTAGTAATACCAAGCCCTTCTCAAGTTGGAAAACATTTTGATAGAGCCTTTAGATCTTTTTTGAGTAACGAGTTTTCCTTGACTGCATTTAGGATATTAAAGTCCCTGATTAATAAAGAACAGGGGAACCCCTTGTCCAGGTAACTCTTGAATAAACCTTCTTGGAAGGAGTCTAAGCTTGTATCAAGGGATACTTATACGGGTCTCGTTTCTCAGATACTTACTCTTACACGTATTAGTCAGAACAAGAAGCTAAGACTAGGAGACTAAATATAAGCTACAAATCCGTTACTAAATTTAACAGGATTCTTCGCCCTTAAGGTTTTTATAATTCTTGAGAGAGTTTCTTTTAAAAGGGGGTAATCGGAAAAGCATTTGTACAAGTCTTTTTTCACATAACTAAACTAAGTACCAAGTATCCTTAAAATTAGTGAAAGAAGAAACTGCGTTAGGAATACTCTCGAAGAAGGTCTCTGGCTTTTTGTAAGCTTATACCTTTTTGATTTGAGGCCCTTTCACCTTTCATCTCATCAAAAAAGAGAGATTTATATAAATTGGAATGCAAGTATAAAAAATTGTGGATGCGTGAAAAGAGTCTTTATTAAAAAAGGAAGGAACTTTAGAATAAAGGGGTTATCCGTCTGAAAAGTAAGAATCCCGTATGGGGGTCCCTTGTAAAACTGGAATTTGTAAAGCTAGCTTTCATTTTTAAGGGTCTCAGATGGAAAAAGAAAAAGCCTTACAGAAACCGGGGATTCGTAAATCTTGCCACACCCAAATTGGCTACTGGATCTCCTACTAAGTGTATTAAAGAGCCCCTCATATGGAACGCTGTGCGTTAATAGAAAAATCTTTCTTCTTGTCCTACATATAGTACGTATAGGGTGTCTGCAAGGATTTACTGATAGATAAGTAGCAAAAAGGATCCCCCGGGTTATTGAGCTTTTCGTTGGATTTTCTATATCAGAAATAACTAAGAAAAGCTAGTTTAAATTGAAATAGAGGTAGTAAGGTAAGACCCTAGATTTCACTAAAAAGAAACCGGTACTCTTGGCTTACTATATTTGTTTCCTCATAAAAAAACGGAGAATCCAGTTAGTACTAATAAGAAAGATTTTTATATTATACAGAACTTGATTTATGTCATAACTCGGGATCTCCGCACAGCAGCTCGGATCTACTTATATACTGAAGTTTCCTCTTGTTCTTGGCAAAGAATTGTGTAAACGAAGAGAGGTTAGAAACAAATTTGTTTTTTTATATAGAAAACTCTAGGGTAAAAACTTAACCTTAATGTACGCAAATTTTTCCATAAAGGGGCATCCCCTTGGTGCATATACACCTGCCCCTTAAACTTTTGTAAAAAACAACTCACTAGTTAGTTACTCCTTTTTGTACTTCCCGATTCCTTAGTTGGTATATAGTGGTTCAGCCATACCTCCTTTCTGGAATATTATCCTGCTTTCTCAAGGTTTAGTTATATATCCTTTAATTAATAGGTTACTCTACACCATAGAACCATGGAGCGAATACCCCCTCCTAGGATAATTCATGGTTTGGCAGTCCGAAGCAAACATAGTAGGACTATAAAAAGTTATCCCTTAGTTAGAGGTTAACTTGTGGAAAATGCTATAAAGGCTTTCCTATCTATTACTCCTGTCCTTTTGCCCAGCTCAAGGTCATTTATAAACTCGATTTAGTTTTGAAATTATTTATCATACAAGAAAAAGAGTATACTTTTTCATTGAGGACTAAAATACTTAATGAAGCAAAGAAGATTTTAAATAGAATAAATTGAGCAGAAGAATGAAGATAGGTTATAATGCACGAGTAGGAGCATTAGAATTGGTTTACAATTAATCCCTTATTCAGAACTTAGCTCAGTTTTTTGCAGATAAGTCAAGCCTTAGTAGTACTAGATACTCCTGCTGCGTCGATACTTGTACAGGATTTCCTTGCGGGAAGGACCCCTTATTCTAGAAGGGGTCTTTAGGTATATATCGGTAAAATTTGGCTAAGAAATACAAATTTGGCATTATGCCTCAATTTCACTCAAGTAGCATTTTCTTGGATTTGGATGTTTTTTGGCTAACACTTTTTCTATCTGATATTTTTTTGTGGAAATTAAGAGGTGTAAAGCGGAATTCGTTATAAAAGTGAGGAGTATTCTTGTTAAGAGAAGCATTTTTAGATTATAGGTTTAGTGCAATCAAAAATACATGTCAAAGACAGGCTGTCTAAAAAAGGGGGTTGTCCGGAGAAGTGGAGCGATCAAACTTCTTACTAACAAAGGATCCTGTATTACTTAATATACGTAGTTTTATATTAGTATATTCAATTGACAAAGCTTAGTAATTAATTTAGAGTAAACCCTCTATCTATGTCATAACTTTTTCCTATTTACCGGATTTGCCCCAAAAACTCAGACTAAAACGGAGACTTCCCTATTTATTCATCAATACAACACAACAGCATTTTTAGATTTATTATTAAACTTTTTATAAGGATTTCGGGGATAATCCCAGAGATTTCCTATTCTAAAAACTTAAGAAAAAGCTAAGCTTGTATATATATACCCGGTCCCTAAAACACAGCAATAGGTATAGCTGGACTAAAAGGCTTTTGGCGGAAACTTCTTTCTATATATAATTTGTGATTTTTTTATCTCATAGGAATTTACTTTTAATGAGTTTATATGTCCTTACCTGGGAGGACTTCTCTTTAAGTAGTGCTTTCGTGCTTCGGCGTATATATAAATTTTGAATTTAATTTATTAATAAGCCCTGTTCTTGCAGTGAGCTAAATTCTTTACAAAGCAACACACTTATTACTACACTTCCTAGCTATCCTATTATATTTATATTGCCCTTTTCAAAACCTGTCAAAAAAAAGGAAATAAGGGTATCTTTATTAAGAGATTGAAAAAATTCTTTTTGAGTCAAAAACTTGTCCTTCAACTAGCGAAACTGCCGTATAACTATAAGCTCTACACACTTTTTTCTTAGAATCTGCCTTTGCTAAGATTATCTTTTTAGGATAGTCCCTCATTCAGGGGGGATACCAGGGGAAATGCCTCTAGGACGCTACAAAATAGAAAGAAACTTGGCATACAAAGGGGTGAATCCTCCAGTAGAAAAGTATAGAGTGAAAAATCCTTAAAGTTAAATGGAATTTTTGTGTCTCCAAAAAAGAAGCGAAGATTTCTTAGACTAAATGAAGTAAAAAGGATTATCAGGCACAAGGATAGTTATTTTAAGTCCCACACGGAGCTAGTTGGCTTTATCCAATACAGTACTAGAAATAAAGGGTGGGGTTTCTTTAGAGTTAAAGAACGCGGACTACAAATATAGTTTGTTATAGCAAGTGAAAACTATATTTCATTTATTTGTCTTCACTTTTCAGGGATTTTTTTTGTAGGAAGTATCCATAGAGAGGCCCTCTTTAACATAATAAGTACCAACAGGATCTCTCCTCATAGCATAGTCTTGACATTAGAAAATCTCGGGCTAGGATCTCTACTGTCCATTTTGTTTGATATAAAAGGGTCTCGCTTTTCGAGAATAATATAACAACCTTTATTCTATTTTTATTTTAGAAGTTTCTGCCAAATAGGGTTACTCGATATTTTGTGTATCTCATGTTACAGTCCTATTTCACCTTACCTTTCATAAGGGTTTATACTAACTAAGAATTTCTAAGTAATAAGTAAACAGAGGTCCTATTCATGTTCATGCGAGATTTATAAGCGTTATACAAATATAAAGCTTAATAATAAGAAACGAGTCCAAAACTTTCATATAATAAGAGTAGAAGTAGTAAGTCACACTCTTTTAATTAGAGTCCTCTAAATCTTAGCATAGTTAAAAACAGAAAAGTCTATTCTTTTTTAGTAGTTAATAATGTAAATAGAGTCTAATGGATGGATTGTAATAGAGAGTAGATAATCTTGTTTCTTTTTTATAGATAGATGTTTAAGATAGTTCTGTCTAAGGGAGATTCCTCTTCTTAGTTTGTTATTACTGCCATATAGAGGAAACAGCTCTATTCTTTCCTCCTAAAAAAAAGACTTGCGAGGTAACAGTAAATAGGAATTCCTGTTATTAAAAAGGTACTAAATTAAGCCTCATATATAGGAGAAACTCTATCAAGATAATAAAGTTAAGGAACCCCCCAATTAAATTAAAATGTTGCAAAGAGAAGTACTTTTTCTAGCTTAGTAGAGATATTGTACATAAAAAGGTTGCAGAGGAATACTTGAAAGTTTAAACTGAGAAGTTGTTGATTCTAGAACCCATAAGCACCATAAGCAAAGGTATAACTCTTATTAGAAAATCCTCTAGAAAATAAATATCTTAGAGTCTCCGGTAAGAAAAATCAAAGCTTCTTGAGGGTAGTATATCTTCTTATTAAGGGTATCATAAGTTCAAATCGCGTGGTTGTTAGAGCAATTCTTAATAGTCTGAGGGTTTTCGGGATACTGAAAAGAAAAGCTCTAGGTATAGAGTATCCTTTCTAATAATCTACTAAGCCCCTCTATTTATATCAAATCTCCCGGGTTTTTGAAAAAGCAAGGAGTTAAACGCTCAAGAGGGTGGATCTTTTTTTAGAAACGGAACATATAAAGTACTCTGCTATAAAAATGTAAAAGGGATCCCGTTTAGTCGCGGTATATATTTCCCTAAAAATTATCTTAATAGTTTACTTATTTACTAAGCTGAAATTTAGACTCTGGAAGCGGCGAAAAAAGATATAAAGAGTAAGCAAATTTCAAGACGAAATTCCTATGCTTATACTTAAGGATCCCGGAAGAACACGAGTAGAAAGGGAAATCCCCAGTCAATATAACAAGCAAGAAGCAGAAGGCCCCTCTTAAGCACTAGGACACCCACGATCAATAAGCCCGAATTCCAACCACGAGTCAATAGAGTAACCCCACATTTCACCAAACATATTCAAAAAAGGACTAACTTCGTTACCTTTACCAAGTATGAATCTAAGACTGAACTAAAGCTTGAGTGTGTTATGAATAAGGATAACTTACAAAAAGAATCTTGTAGACAAAAAAGGGAAATAGCCCCGGATACTGTCTAAAACTTTATATACATAGATGCTTACAAGGGGTGAAGGCGCTAAAAAAACTAGTTTGTACTACGAAATCTAAAGAGGCTTAGACCCAATTCTATAGTGTAACGCTTTGCCGCTTAATAAGAGGTCCCCTCAAAAATTGTGTTACCCTTTTGTGAGGAAAAGTATGCTGGATTTTTACTGTGCAAAAAGTTTTGGGAAAAGCTTATTGAAGCTAATAGTGCTAGGATGCGATCAGGGAGATATCAGAAAAATAAAGTAAAGCATAGTTTTTTTTCTAAGTATCCCGTGAGAGTGCGTCTCGTTAATTCTAGTAATATAACTTCCAAGTAACGATATTTTCTTTTCTGTATAGCTCTTGCTAAATCGGGCAACTATAAAGGATATAGAAATGTTCTTAAGAGGTTTCCTTTTGATCAACGGAGAATTTCTTTTTTTATATTCGTTTAATAGAAGAATCTTTCTTTCCCTAGTGAACCCCTCTAATCCCCTTTAGAAGTCCAGTAATATTTAAATTTAAGCTCTCTAATTCTTTTTTTGATCCTTTTCAAAATAAAAAAGTTACTTTAAAATTCCTGGGTTAGGAGCTGCCTTGATTATAAAATAACACGAAATTAAGTATATAGATAGAACTGGCAAAAGCACAAACAAGGTATTTTATAACTAGGTGGAAGTTCCTCAGTAAACCTTTCCTTTTTTTAGCATCCCGAAAGCACCCATATACTGAAGTCTATTTCAAATACCTTAATACCTTATAAAATCTAATTGATAACGAGACTTTTTAAGAAAATTAAGAGTTGCTTCTTAGTCTAAAACTTAGGATCTTCCCTTACCTTACTTATTAAGAGATGTAACATAAAGCCCCATGTATTTAAGTAATAAACTTTTTTTTGAAAGCCTTTTGTACTACCTTTTCGATTTTTAGATATTGTAGGAACAAATTTCAACTAAAGAAAGACTAAAGGACCTGTGACTTTTTATTTATGTGTACCCTCAGAATAACTTAAATTACTTTTAAAGTAACTTCGGGTTAACCCAATTTAAGTAAGTGGTAAAGAAAACTCCAATAAAGTGAATTTACAAGTTAGAGTTAAGGGTAATTCCTTATTAGACCCAAGTTAACCCCAGCTAAGGATATAAAGGTTCCGTTGGTACTTTGCTAAGAGTTAAAGCAAATATGTAACTAACAAGAGTTTCTCTAAATTGTACAAAATTAAGGTACTTTATAGCTTATAGTTCAGGAGTAGTCTTGGAATAAAACCTGTAAAAGCTTTAGAGATAGGTTCTATAGGTCTCATAGTTAACGTCTTTCTATATATATTAAGGATACCTCTCAGTTAAAGGAGAATAAAGAGTATACGTTGTATACCTTAAAATTATTTTAAAAAAGATATCCCTAAGGAGATTCTGAAGTCCAGCTTAGGTTTTTGTAGCTTCAAGACTAAGCTTTATAAAACCCTCAACTTCTTATTAAGAGGCTCCCTTTCGAAAGGAAAGGACTTGTTAAAATCTCTTTAGAGCCCCGTTTAATTGTATAAAGCACTATGAATTTAGTTTAGTTTTTTTCTATAGTATAGAGAAACCCAGATAAATGTTCAAACTCCCCTATGTTTTTTTTGCCGCTGGGGGTAAGGAGAACCTCTTAGATTAAGTAATAAAAGGCATCCGAACTAATCAACTGAAGAGGGATTCTACTAACCTAACATTTCATATTTCTACTCCCTCGAGCCCTCGAGTAAGAACACTCCTAAATAAAAGTGTATTCGATTGTAAGCACAAAGTTTTCTCTTTTCTATGATAAAGTTACGCCCCGGGAAATAGAGAACAGATTAAGTCGGCAGGGTTTCTATCTATAGGAAACACCCCTATTTAAGAGACCTCGTTTTTGTATCACGACCTAATCAAGTCAAGTATAACTCCCAAGTTTTTTAATCTTCCTCTGAAATTAGTAGCACCCGCTGTGGGTTTTTGTTAAATAAGCGCTCATAAAATAAGTATAGCTTTTGTTGTTTCCTGCCCTTAAATCTATCTTTATCTGCTCTAGGCCCTATTGTAACTAGTGCTGTATCTAAGTCTTGTAGCGCATTGGCGCAAGTGAAGTTAGTAGGTATATATAATAAACGATTAAAGCCAAAGTAGGATATTAGAAAAGGGACGGAAGGACTCTAAAGCATATATAAGAGGAAAACCCCTGTATTTTCTGTATTAAAAAGCACAGGCGCTCCTCGTAAACAGAAACCCCAAAAGGCAAACTTTCCGGCAATAAGTATAATTTCTAAATCCCGGTATAGAATACACATAGAAATACCCCTTAATTTAGAAGTTACAAACAATAGGGGTTACAAGACTTTAAAAAATAGGCACTTTTCCTAGATTCACCTTTGGAGCTCTAACTAATAAGAGTCAAAATTAGACTAACAAGATCCTAGCTTACACTTTTAATCTGGGAATTACGGGTTAATGTAAAGTACCAAAAACTAAAATTTCAGTTTAACTCCACGAGTCCTTATGAATTAAGGCTATCCGAATCCCGCAAAAAAGAGAGAAATAAACTGACTTTTTTAGACTTATATCTTAGAATATCTACCAAGCAGACGCCGCCGTTTAATAAAATTTAGCCTTGGAAAACCACTTTTAGTATTTTAGTAGTATGTATAATTCTTGAAATAAGGGAAACCTAGGCCATAACTAAAGATTCTAAAGTATGAAGCCCCCTCCTTTTTTATTGAAAAGCCCTAGGGTGCCTCAGGCCTTTAAGGGTAGCTGGGGTAGAGCCCTAACCCTGGGTATTAGAAAATAGCTAGCCGAGAGTAAGAGGTCTATTCTTAATCATGAGTTTGTAAGTCCTTTTATATAGGTTTTGTTATTTCAAGTGTCTGTCAGTTAAAAAAAGTAGTAAACAAAAAATATAACAGAGTAGGGTTAGGCCTATTAATTCTTTTTTATAAGGATCCTAATTAATAGAAAGCGACCTTAAGCACTAAAGTAAATATTTCATTTCTGCTACAAAAACCTTTAGTAAGCCTGGCCTTTATGGTCTTTGGTATACAAAATGTTATATATCAAAAAAATAAGGGAATCCTACACAACGTATTTTCCATAGTTTCAGATTCCGTCGGATTGTAAAAAGAGTTACGTGACGACTATGGTAGAGAATCTTTGGATATATCTATATTAGCAGATCGGAGTTTTAGTGATCCCCATTTTCTTTTTTCTAAAGTATGTACAAATTTGGATTTATTTGTTTTCTTGTTCTTGATCCTGTACCCAGTAAGCGTTTCGTTATCCTCCATTAGGATATTGCACATTGTACTGAACTTGACTAAGAAGGGAGTCTTTTACTTATCAGATCTTTTCTCTATAAAAACTTTCCCATAACGTACTAACTTTCTTGAAAGATTCTGTAATTTATAAGCGTGGGGTTTTTCTAAATTAAGGCACAAAATCTTATAAAAGAAGCTATTCCGGAAGAATAAGGTTCTTATTATTTCATTTAACTTTTTCGCTTACTTATTTGAATTTGTAAGAAGCCACTGCCTTTTAGTTTTAGTACTCTTAAACCTCTTAATTAGGGGATACTTTCTTATATTAGGAAATGCTATATTCTTCAACCAGGTTTTTATAGAATCTTACCCCACGAATCCTGGAATCCCTATTCAGTAGGGTTGTGGGTTAAGTAATTAAGTAAGATCCTGGTATTTGGCAATCTAGTAAGTTAAAGAAACTCTACTGGTGGTGTATATCCCCGGCGATTCCGTAGTAATTAGGTACAATTCATCCTCTTAGAAATTCTCCAAAAAGACTTTAAGGATTTATGCTTACAGTTTTGTTTATCATACTGCTTATTAAGGTCCTAGATTCTAGTTATAGTGTATTTTCTCAAATTTAATGGGAGTTTTGTTAATTACAGGGCCCCTGATTAGCTTTTTAATGGGGAATTCTTGACTAGAGGAGATTAGCAGGCTTGTGTCTTTTTGGCAGTCTTTTTTCTTAACGGGAGCCTGGCTTATATATTAAGGGTGTATTAAGCAATCCTAATTTTTTATTGACTCGCTTTTTCTAACGCTATTAATTTGCGATCTAACCCGTTTGTCAAGGGCTCTTCTTATAAGAAGCTAAAAAGCACAGCTAATCCTATAAATGTTCCGCTTGGTTTTATCGAATTGTACAAGCTAAGGGAAGCCTGTAGGTATCCTCTTCTACTTTATATTTACTAGGCCCGCTATGCTTTAAGTTTTATATCTATTAAAATAAATAAAAGGGATTTTGTATTTGTCGTATAACTTCCAGTCTTAGTTGCCAAATGAAAGTAAAAAAGACTTAGCAGGCTTTGTATAGGACATAAAGTTTAGTCTACTTATAGATTTCACGGGTTTTCGTTATAAAATACCCGGGCTTACCCTCGAAAAGAAGGTTAGAAAAGTCATGATACAAGAAATAAGCTTGCTTTTGTACAACAAGAATAAACAAGAATATTATAAGGAAGCTTTTATACACCACTCTTGCCCTAAAACTCTTTTGACTTAGCAATTAAGTGGTTTTGACTGCTCGCTAAAACCTGACTAACACTAACTTCAAACATAGCTAAAACCTCTTCGAAATATAACCCCAGGAACCCCCGGCTTACAGGAAAGCCAAGAGTAACAGCCCAGAATTTTAAAAGAGAGTTCCTTACTATTCTCATAAACTTGAACTTGCAGATGTTCTAGTATAAAAAGGAAGCGAAAACTAGAAACTTTATTGGGACTCGACCTAGTGACAAAAACATAGAAAATCCTCTAAAGACTTTCTATTTATATTGTACACAAACTCTAAAGGATCAGAGGTAACAAAAATTATGAAATAACTAAAGCTTCTAAAATTTTGTTGTATTTTGAAACCTCTCAGCATATTCTGTAAAAAGCGGATATAGTTTACTCAGGTCTTGTAAAGAGAAACGCAATTAATATAAGAATGCCCCGCTCTTCTTAGTTAGTCCCCTTAATTAAAATGAAAGGGGTATTAATCTTTTCTTCATACAATATAGTATAGGAGTCTAGTAATTCTAAGTTTTTTACTTATATTACCGCCTTTACTATGAATTTCTTAGCAGTCCTTATCAAAACCCACAAAATTTGAGGTAGCTAACTAGAAGAGCCAAGCACCTAGGAAAACGAAACCCATAAAAACTCTTTGTTTGATAGTGGATATCTTTCTTTCTAAAATTCCTAGTTTCCCTTTTTTTAAGTAGAACGTAGCTTAAAAGACGACATTTAGGTTTCAAATAAGTAAGTTGTTATTACTATAAGGATTCGCGGGAATTCTTATTTTATACATATATACTGATTTGTTTGCAAAGTCCTAATTATAAAGGTAAAGTACAGACTTTTCTAATACTCATTCTCAGAATTTCCGGGCACTTCTAAAGCCAATAGTCCTGTAGTTTTTAGTATTTGGGAGAATTTCTTTGGTTATACCTTTTCTTTAAAGACACTGGAGGGACCTCCCTATTCTATAATCAGTTTTTTTAGGCAGGGAGAAAGGCAGGAAACTCCCGTAGTAAACAAATATAGGTAAGCAGCCCTTTCCGTTAGAAGTCCAAACCCTATAGAATTTAGTACGAAAAGACTTATAAAATTCGCTTTGTCTATCCCGCGAAATTGATCTACCTTTGGATATGAGACTTCTAGGTTACTCTTTTTTTAGTTAACAGTAACACTATATAGTATAGATATTTAAACAGTTAAATAGAGCATAATTAAAGAAAGGAAATTATAGCGACATCCCTTGAAAAAGCAGAATCGTTGAAGTTAGTTAAATTTTTTAGAAGAGAAACCGCAGTACCCCGTGTGATTCAAGAGTTATCCAGTGCGGATTTTTGGTTGCCGAGTAATTAAAATACACAAAATAAGTGTTAAAGTACCCCTTCAGTCAACAAATTAAACCCTTAAAAACCCCTGTACAAAAAATCTAGGTTAAAAAGAAAGTATGGCACTCTGTCAAATAGGAAGTGACTTTGTAGTTATAAAGAAACTCGTTCTGTATTCTCGAAAAACTGAGAATGTTTCGACGTAAGTAGAAGCTCCGGATATGGATATAACTTAATAAGTTTTAACTTTTTATCGACTTACTTTACTACTAAAAGTGTAAAATTCTCAGACTCGTGTTAGTGTTGAAAAGAAGGGTTCAATAAAGATTGAGTGAAAGTCCAGGACTATGCTTAGCGATAAAAGTGCTCTAATTTCTTGTACTGCTTCCACTTAATAGGAAGACTTCCTGTTGAATTTTTTGTCTCATTAACTTATAATAAAGGGGTCCTCTAAGTGT
This sequence comes from Pelargonium tetragonum, assembly GCA_036897445.1. Classification (NCBI taxonomy): domain Eukaryota; kingdom Viridiplantae; phylum Streptophyta; class Magnoliopsida; order Geraniales; family Geraniaceae; genus Pelargonium; species Pelargonium tetragonum. The sequence continues at coordinate 20,831 of JAYMTL010000065.1, read as the reverse complement.
CACTTTATGTTGAAGTACTCAAAAAGAGTATCTATTGAAAAAGGCTGCTTTATAAGGAACTACTATTGCTATGCTGTCTATATTTTTGGTATCCTGCTACAATCTTTGAGTAGATATGGAAATTTCTCCTTGTAATATGAGAGCCCATGTACCTTGTAACGGAATTAAATAAAGTTTTTCAAGCATAAGGAACTTGAGGTTACTTTAAAAACCTGTTTTAGCTAGAAAGATTTTAACGCATACTGTACTAAATAAGGTTTTTATTTTATTACGGTTCACCAGGAGGCAGCACTACTTTGCAGGGATATTACTACTTTTATAGTGGAAAATACTGAAGAAAGAGGGCGACCTCTTCTTATTAAGCCTTTTTCTAAATCCTAATTCTTTTTTTCTGGTATAGGATATTCTTCTCTATAGTATAACTCGAAGTAGACTGAGTCAAAAAAGCTACCCATCTAGATATAGAACTTCAGGTGATGCGTGTTAGCTTCTAATATTTTACACTGACAAGAACCCGCAAACTAAAGAGGGAACTTTAAATCTACTGTAGCCCTCCTCCCGGGGAGATATAACAAAAAGCTCCCAAGGGGAATAGTTAACCTTTATAAATTCTTTCTACTTTTCAATATCTAGAGTAATAAGAATTTTTGAAATTTGCCTTATAATCAATCATAATGAGGCAGAACAAAAAAGGGATGAAGGTTTCATAACTCATAACAGGAAGACTTTATTTAGGGATTTAGAAATTAATAGAAGTCTTGGAGCACTTTTGTATTGACACCCAGGGACTGAACTCGCTAATAAAATAATAAAAAGCTAGAAATATAAGGACTCTTTTCCTGGAGGAGGTTTGACTTAAAAGTTTTATCGTAGAAACCAGTATAAAAATTGAAATTTAACACCTGAAATTGAAAAGAAAACCCATTCTAAAGCCATTTTCGTAGTTTATAACTGTAGATATTTTTCAGGATTCTAGTTTTTCGAATATAGGCGCCCTTTTTTATTCTAAAAAAAAAACTAAAAATTTTAGGAGCATTAGAACATAAGATTTGGATTGCTCTAAACGAGCTACTTAGTATCTAAATAGAAGCTCCCGGTAACACTACTCAAGAACCTTTCTTTCTTTTTTCGGAAATGTAGGGTGTTTCCTTGTTATAAAAGGGGGGAGTCGTCTTCCTTTTTCCAGGAGATGCTTTGCGAGAGTTTTTTAGAGTATAAAGGTTCCGTTAGGTCAGTTTTATAGGGAAGATTAGAATTTACGAGTTTTTTCATTACAACTTAACTTATATTTCGTAGTTATTAAATTCAATGAGAATTTAGACAGCCGTTACTAGGACTATTCTTACTAAGAAGCTTACTTTCATTTAATCTTAATCTATGCCGCACCTACTTGTATATAAAACTTTCAGATGGAGTGTTCTAGAAAGCATAAAGTTTGAAATCTTTCAAAAAGGAAAGCCTTCTCGGAACAAAGTCTTAGTTCAGCTGTTAAGAAAAAGCGCTTGTTTGTAAATAGTATAGGGCTCCTTTGCGTTGGGGACTAACAAATAAATAATAGAAATTCTATGTCCTCAAGTTTGCTTAGGTATCGCTTAAAGCGTTTTTGGGAATATCAACAAGTAAAAATATCCATATCTAAAGAGATATCCCTATTAAATTCATTCTGATTTTTAGGTAGGGAAAATTCTTTGTACCTTTCCATAGTCAAGCACCAAGTCGAGTAGGGGTTTCTGATTGAGAAGGGTTGGCCTTCTTTTTATGATTTTAGTATTAAGCGGGGTCTTTGAAGGTAATAAAATAAATAATTATAAATGAATTGAAAAGGGGACTCAATTTGGAGTGTTATGGGAGTTAGAAACTCGGAGATAAGCTAAAGTTTATACATTTCCAAAGGATACCCGAAGTATCGCAAGGATTGATTTTTCTTTTTAGTCATATCTCTTCTATATAAATTATCTCGTTTTTGCAATTCGAACTGTGTATAGATACGAAAAAGTTTAGTAAACCTTTGTTTGCCTGTTCGCTTTTTTTTTAAGGGATAACTTTAAATCCCAAGGAGAACCCGTTAAGTTATAACTCTAAAGAAAAACGAAAAGAGCTCCTATAGTCCAGAGGCCTTTACCTACTTGTAAGAAGCATATCCCAGTTCCAGAAGTATTGACCCCGGGTCTACCTAAAGGCTTAAGCTAGTAGAGTACTCTAATCCTATTTCTATTAAAATCAACAAGAGTGAACTTAATTACCAGCTACAAATACTCATATAACGTTGTTAATATTTATAGAAACCCCTAAGCTAAGAGGATAAAAAGCTTCTTCTTTCTTTTATGTCAAAGGGCCTCACTTAAGCACGGGCTTATGATACCGAATCGATTAACCCGCGAGCATTGCTATTATTCTTCTAGGGAAGATAAAGAGTGTTTATAACAACATTTTTCTAACCAGAGAGGGGTTCTAAAAAGTGGGCACTTCCACTTAGTAGTATAACTTAGAACATAGAGTAACTAATTGAAGTGGGGGGTTCATAAAGAAGCCCTTTAAATATAATAAATCTGGTGTAACTATATCACTATTTGAACTTTACCCTTTTATAATTAGTGGATTTCCTTGTTATTTATTGAATATTTAGTATTACGGAGTTTAGGGGGTACAAAAAACCCAAATAGGTTCTAGATGGGCTTCTTATAATTAGCAAGCAAAATGACTTAGTAAGGGGTACTCCATACAGTTAAGCCTCTTCTTTTTTTGCAAGGGATCCCCCAATTTATATAATATCCGCTCTACTAGAGGGGATGAAAATTGAATAGAAAGAATCTCCAGTAAACTGACAAAGCTCCCTTGAGACAAAAGTTTTTAATCATGTAAGAAGTGCTTGAATGAACTCTTTAGAGTAACATCTTGAATAGGGCAATATAAAGGGAACCCTGCAACCTTATGCTGGTATAAATTATCTGAATCCAGTAATATGATATGAAATGTGAATTTGGCTTTTTTTAAGGGAACACCAAAAAAGTGGAAAGTTTTTCTTTCATTAGTCGAATACAAGAAAATTTTAAATCAAACTTATTTAGGGGCCCTGTTCTATTTAACAATTTTCAGAATTTAGAGGTAAATAGGAGGACATTGGATTTCCTCAAGTGTTTGTAGAGTTATGGGTTTTCTTAAGTTTTAGTATCAAAATTTGTTGATAAAACTGGACATGGGGTAATTATAGAGAAAAGTCGTAGAATTCCTAAATTGTAGAAAAAGCAAGGAACTGTATTCAACTCAGCATCTGAGGAAAACTCCCAAGGGGGTATACCAAGGTCTTTTTCAAACATAAAAGCGGTAAGGAAGCTTTTGCTTAGGATTCTATTATAATGGGGTGTGCGCTTTTGCTAATCTAGAGCTAACTTAAATTTCTATAAAAGTAATGCTTTTGTATCAAAGGATCGGCCTGCATTTCTCTATTTAATTAAAGGCTGAGTCTTTTAGGACTTTCGTTAACACTCAAGGACTAGTCAGAAGGGGAAAGAATAAACAACATAACTACGAGAATCGATTCAAAATCTTAAGCCAAAGTAAAGTATTGTCTGAACACCACCCACTCCAGGAAGAAGCGCTTAAGGTTTATGCAATAAAGTCGCCCAGTTTCTCTGTAAATTTTTGAAGCCTAGTATAAAAATAAAGTTTGTGTTTTAATTTAAAGTAAGAGACTTAATTAAAAAAGAAAGATAGGGTCTAACAAAAGTGATATAAAGCAGCTGTTCTAAGAATCTCTTAGTTTAAGCAGCTCTTTAAGAGGGACCCTTGAGTAAGAAGTTTTAACAGAAGAATAGGTTTACTTTTACAAAGGGCACTCCTAAGAACCCGTAAGTTAAAAAGAAGTTTTTCGATAAAAGATTTTTATGGTATACCGAATACATAGGGATATAAGTTCCTAACTAACGTTTATGCTTGATACACCCGATTTTTCACGGCCCTTTAGAGGTAACTGGCTTTGAAACCTCTAAAAAAAGTAGAGCCAATAGCACTTCAGTCTTTCACAGGAGTTTTTTGGTTAGCGTCCCCGCCCCTTATGTCAAAGTAAAAAAAGGGGCACCAAAAGGGTTTTAAAGCTTGTATACTAGATCGTCTTAGAGCCAAGCAATTTAAGCCTTAATTTGTTAAATTCCCCGTTCGCCAGCTTCCTATAAAGTACAGTAGCGGATTTTGTATTCAGTTCTCCCAGGTATTTTCATTCTTGTTTATCTTATATTTGCGGTAATTTTTAGGTGTAGAAAACTTTATAATAAATACTAGTGAGATGCATACATTGTGACTGTACTCAATCAACGGGTTCAGAGGTTTTTACTTTTGATAACACTTAAATTCGGCTTTCAGATAAAAAAAGAAACCAAAGAAGGGATTTCTTTAGAAAACTAGGTAACTTCTAGAATTAGTAAATTACGAAACATTTTAAAACCCTTCCTCGGAAAGGTATTATTAAGAGACTCAAAAGTTAAAAGGGATATCTAAGTAGGGGCAGTCTCCCAAAGCACTTTGTGTCCTTAGTCAAGAAATGTTTAGAAAAGGGTTGCTTATAAATAGAAAAGCGTGCGTTTAGATAAACAGTAACTGGCTAGTAAAACCACAAAAAATCTAGTTGTATTTTGATTTAGGGGTTAAACCAACAAGGGCTTTTCCTTATTGTTACCGAATAAAAAGTAAGTTACTTATATTTCTGGAAGTTGGCTTGTATGGGAATATAAAAATATTGGAGCTCTGCTTTTAGGGTTTAGGAATAAGTATAGTGACTGCCGGGTAAACGGGCATCAAGTTAACGGTGTTTCATATAGCGCTCGGGGAAAACTAATACCTAGCTAAGGATCCTAAACAACATTTAAGTCTAATTTTAAGAGTAAGACTACTTTTTTAGATAATAAGATAATAGGGCTTTCTTTTATTTACGTATAGAATCTCATCCAAGACAAACGAGTATCAGAGTATAAAACTTCATTATATATGCGGAACCCCGGCTTTTTCTTACTTTTCTAGAAAAAATTTCTTTCGGAGGCTTCTTCGCTAGTAAGTATCCTTAAGTGTAAGGTTTTAGAGAAATGTATCGAGTGTCTCCTTTTTGGGAGCTTTAACGGTACACTTCGATTCACGAAATAAAAGGGGTGTTGAAACAGAACTTTAGGCGCTCCCATGAAAAGGGTTTCTTTTTTGCTATAGCTTACTTCTGTACTCGTGAGTTAACCACGATATTTCATATTCACCAAAGGAGACACTTTGTTTTTAGGTTATTTACCAGATGAAAGCATTTCTAAAGAGATCCTTTTAGAAGGGAGTGGAGTTCCTTGTCCTTGAACGGGAGTCTTATAAAAACATGAGCTTTCTATGCACTACTAAATAGGATGTATGCGTTGAGTAATACAGGAATGAAACTTGAAGGATAGGAAATTTTAGACTTTTTGGCATGAGGTAACAGGACTCTGAAAGTCGATGCTTTCTAATTGAACTTAGGTATTTATAGAAGCATTCAAAGTCCGAATTAATTGTGTCAAGTCAATAGGTAATATATATAGTATAAAGCCTATAAGAAACTGCCCTACATTATTATCTCTAAAGCAGCCCTGGAAGTTTTTCGATTTCGACTAGGAATAAACTCAAAATTATCTGGTAAAAATAGAAAGCTAAATATAAGTACCGAAAAAAAGACTACCCTACAGCCAACAAAGTCTTACTAAGTAATCCTTAGAAAAGGTCCCTTTCAGAGTATCATAACAAAACTGCAAAGTGACTATACCCACTTGCCTTATATTAGTTTTCCTTTTTTACTAAATTTACCTCCGTTCAGTTTTTCATGGGGGATCCCATCTCGGAAACAAGAAGACTAATTTAGATAAATTACCTAAGGCTTCTTTTTAAGCCGGGGTAGTTATAGAGGGTTAGTAGAAATGCTGGGAATAATTCTAGTCTTAATAATAGCGTAGCGTTTTAACTATATTAAAGTACTAAAGAATTTATCTAGACCAGAAACACAGGAGCAGGCCCTTGCTTTATACCTTTTATACCTATAGAGTAGAGACACTCCCAAAAAGGAGATTCACTAGAAACCGAGGACTTTAGCCTCAATTATTTTATACCCCAACTTCTTGTCAACTTGTATGTTACTCCGATACCCGAGCCTCTACTCTGTATCAGAGCTTCCTTATTAGGAGCTATACTCTTAGGGGTACCCCTGCCTATTATCCCAGCCGTCCTAGATATCCAAGTCTTAATACCAGTAACTAGACCCCTCTCGAAAGCCTTACTCTTAGTATACTCTGTATCTTCTTATGACTCTTCATAATGCCTTGTTTCTTCTTCCTAGACCTATCTTATGAGCCCTCCTCTTGTAGCTAGTGAATATACGCTTCCTCTTGATCCAAATTTCCTTTTAGATATTTAACAATTAAATATCTTTCTAGGATAGGAACTAAAACCTCTAAACTAACTTTTTAATAAGAAAAATCTTTATCTTGTAAAATGTACAAACACCCTATATCGCACTCGTGGGCAATTTTGATTTAGTATTCCCAAAATCTCTAAAAGCTAGCTAGGATTGACCCTTCTCTCTCGACGTATAACTGAAAACCTAAAGCAGGAAACTCTTTTTTTTATAACTCTCTACCTCTTAAGAGTTAGACTCTCTATCTTGATAATAGGTAATAGCTACACTTAGCCCCATAGTAAACCTTCTATCCCCGTCCTCTAAGTCTTAAAGTTACACACTATTTCCTTTTGACATAAAAGCACAAAAAGACTTCTTAGCTTTGGATTATCCCCCTAACGTAATTAAACTACTGAATTCAAAAGACTCTCTAACTGCACTTACAAAATCCTTATTTTATACTTTAGAGAAAACTAATAGAAAGGAGGGGATAGAAAAAACCTATTATCTAAGTGATTCTAATCTTGACTTTTGTGTTCTCAATTCTTTGCTACCTTAGATCCCGGATAATAGAAAATAAAAGAACCAGATTCGAACCAACGGCATACTTGTCAATTCACTCCCGACTTACCCTCAAAAAAGAGAGAACAGATAATGATAGACTCTTAAGAAACCCGGAATGACTTGCTTGGTTGAAACTTAATCAGCTAATAGACAACCAACCTGCTATTCCGTTTACAAATAGACTTTTCATTATATAGAGAGAGTCAATCTTTTTTTGATCTAAGTGACTCTTATTTAAAATAGAATGAGGAAAGCAATTTGTCACTTTTTGAAGCTCATTTAGAAAGTCTTTATCTAAGGAATTTTTGTTGTTTCAAATTCTTAGACTCGAATTCAATAAATTCCAAATTAAGAATTCTCCAGAGGAAAAGGAATTCGTATCTTGCACAATAAGAAACCCCTCTTTAACTTGAAGCAGGAAATTAATTACCTATTCCTAAATTCCTTTATTAGACCCGGCCCTATCTCGAATTGGAAGCTGGAAAAACATAAGTAACACAAAGGCAACCTACAAAGTTCCGGACCCCTTAACTAAACCCCAAAAATTTCTTACAAACCTACCGGTTACTCAGACTCAGAATACCTGCTGCTTTCTTAATTAAATTAGTCTTATTATAACCTGTACTCTATATTTTATTAGCTTGCTTTACCACCCTTCTTGCTTCTTGATAATACCTGTAGCTTTAGAGTTACTAGAATTCTTAAAGTCTATTATCTATATTGCTTTAGCTGTATCCGTAGCTATTGTGCTTATACCAAAGGAAAAACTCTCGCTAATCGACTCATTAAACCCTAAGATTCTCAGCCTCTATCCTCTTCAGATATCCCTTTGTTACTGTAAGCCTTTACTATTCCAGCCTGCAATGTATGTATTAACGGGAATTGAAACACTTGAAATAAAGGAACAAAAAAGGAATACCTTACTTTATATTCCTTGAATGCCTTTTAACTGAAAATTCTTAAAAGTCTCACAGAAAGGAAACCTTGGCTTAAAACCCTTACCCTTTTGATACTAAAAAGGCTCTAACAAAAGCTCTCTCTTATCTTAAAAATCCTTATACTTTCAATTTCCTGTCTTTAAAATAAACCAAGTTCAGAACCAATCAAAAAAAAGGAAAAAACTCCTTTTTACAACTATTACTATGCTCCGGTTAAGCCCTTCTAATTTTATTCCCAAGAGATTCTTCTATCTTTCTCTTAATTCCTTTACTTTAAATACTGTATAGCTACTTGATTTAAACTAAATTCTCAGGAAAAGGAATAAGATTATCTATTTTACATTTAATAGTTTTAGAAATCCTAAAGATACTGAATATGAATTCGAGTAATCCCAAATTGACTCTCTAGAATTTTATAAAAGCTTATTAGATATCCCTTAAAAAACTAAGTTCGTGAGAGGAAGGAAAACTCCTTTGCTTATCCCCTTAGATATGTCTTAGACTTGAATGAAACGTCAACCTTATTTATAATATAAACTAAAAAAAGCCAAACCTTATTTTTTTATTTCATAATCCACTTTAACTCCGAACTAGGAAACCTTAGAGCCAAAGGAAGACAAGAGCGACTCTTTACTTTAATAGCTACTTACCCTCTAAAACCCCTGCCAACTTCCTATTCATAGTCCTAACTTTCTTGCTCGGGCCTCCCTTTTGTAAGACCCCCGGCGGTTTATGAGCCCCTGTTTTCTTAGTCTTGAAAGCTCTTACTTGCTTTTGTAGCTTGACTTTGACTCCTTGTTTCAATATGCCTACCTACACTCATCTTAGCCATACCTTTCTTATAGGTCCTAGCGTCCTAGCGGCTGTCTGGACTATCAGGAATTGGAAACCTAAAAGCAAAAAAGATGGTTTACAGACCGCAAAGAGCATAGCTACCCTTTAAATTGACTTTCTATTAATTAATCCGAGGCGGTATAGGAGGTAAGGGACACCCCTCTTGTCCTATGGAGTTACTTACATGAGAGGATAAAAACCCTGGAGAGGTTGGAAAGCATTACCCTTACCGACTAAAGGTTTACCGAAGGAGGTTAATGCCTCTAGTATACTATATAGTCCATACATACACTAAAATACCCATCTCATCTGTTTACGACTTGCTTGTTTCTTAATTAATGGTTTATATTCTAGGAGTTCGAGCGCTTTCTTAGAAGTTACAGTTTTTTGAAAGAGAAGAGGATAAGGGAAAGACTTAACAGTAGGAGCTAGTAGACTTAATAGGAAGGACTATAGACTAGGAGAAGAGATAGAGAGATCTAATGGGAGATCTTGTAGTTACTGTGTTCTTGTTATAGATCTTAGAAAGTAGATTGTATAGTTAGTCTTCTAGTTTTCTATAGTCTTAAGTACTCTATTCTTTAGATTTTTTATATTAGTTTGTTATGTAAACAGAGTCTAATAAAATTGTAATTGGTATAAGAGTGATAGTTAAGGCGCATGTTACTCTAGTTCTTTTGCCCTTATCAGTAACAGAGGATAGAACCTTTGTAGGTAAGATTCTTGTTTTAGCAAAATCCCTTTTTTATCTCTTATTCTTATACTCTAAAGCAAGCAACTAAAGAATTTTCTAGTACAACCCGAATTGCTTAGAGGTAAAAATGAGTAGGACTTTTCCATGTATATAAAATAGAAAAGTTCAAGTTTTTGCAAGTAGCTCTACAATGAAAAATTTGAGGACTTTCACAGCTATGCCGGACTGCTTTTTTATCAAAAAGTGGACCCAAAATCGAAGCTTTACATTGGAGAGCAGGCCTTTTTCTTTTGTTCCAAATTCTACTACGAGAAAAATCCTCAAGTACTTTTTACTTCTACTGAGACTCCTATTTCGTAGTTTTTAGTTTCATTTCACTTTCTCCGCTACCCTTAAGATCCAGTCAAACGAAGGGGATTCCTGCTTCTTAGAAAACCTAGTTTTTAGTAGACTCGTGTGGAAATTCTGTCCTTTAGAGCTCCGGTTTTTTATCCTTATTACAAATAAAGGGGCCCCTTAAACTAATCTGGGAAGTCCTTATATTCTAGGGGGTGTGTTGGAGTAAAACGGAAGCCTTTATAGATTACTTATTAGGATTTAGGTATTGCTAAGAGACGACTCTAGTTTCAGGAACATTTTAGACATGGGATCCTATTTGCTGTTGATATAAGTTACGAAACGCGTTGTAGAATTGGGTTAAACATTTACCACATAAATTTAATACTCTTGAATTACCTTTAATTTATAGTCGCTTTATTACTTAAGTGGTGCGCAGTCCCTTATGTCCCCCTGTTGACCTTTACCTTTTATATAATAGGGACCCCTAACTTCCTAACTAAGGAGCGTATTCTACCCGTAATAGGGGATATTACCTACATGCTCTTGACACCTACTCCAAGTTGAGATCATGTAAACTCTCGCTTACTGTATAGATCTAAATACCCAGAAATATGTATTCATTCTTAGAGACTCTCCGCTTTTCAAGATTGTGACGATTAAACCCTGCTTTGAAGTTTGAAAAAACTGGCACATCAACTCGCTGGGTAGAGATAGAAGGAGATTTCCAAGGTAATCGGGTAAAGTAGACTCAAAAAAACTAACGGAATGCTTTATACTCAATGCACGAACTTAAATACATTAGAAAAGCGAGAACTTATTAGCATAATTCGCTCTTTATAATTGAAATAGGCCCCTTAATTCGAGGAATTTTTTAATAGATAACAGGGCCTTAGGGCCCAAAGAATGCTTTCAGACAAGGCAATGCGTTGTATTTTAAAGGTATAGAGAATCTTTCTTTTCCAAGGGCTTTTAAGTTACTAGTCTAAAAATAGGTTAATAGATTCTTGTAAAGATGTCGCAAGAGCATACCTTGTTGAAGGAGTCTTATCTCGGGCTAGCAGACTTTGAGGAGGGACTCTTACTGCAGTCCTAGCGAACTCTACTTAGAATTTTTCTCGCAGGAGCACCTACTTGTTTGAACGGAGGTGTATAAGGAACCAAAGAAGCATAAAGGTATTCCCCGGATTAGAAGTGCATATCCGGAAAATTCTTATCAAGGAAGGACTCTTATAAGCTTTATTTAATTCAAAGGCAAGACTTTGGATATATTCGAAATCTATATGTTAGAATCCTAAGAAAAGCTAAAGGGATATTTTACTAGTTTAGAAAGTCTTTTATTTAAGTAAAATTGCCTAATGAGATGAGGGATTACAGTTCCCTGTTAACTTCATTTCATCGATAGCTTGACGGGGAGCTCCTTTTTGGACCTGGGGTAGAGTATAGGTTAAAAAGGGGGGTATCCCTTATAATAAATAATAAAGAGTCCTAATTCTTCAAATTCCTTTTGAGTTACAAGGTTCCTAAAAAAGACTGAAACTAAAGACTTTTCCAAGATAGTAACTGAGGAGAAACCTAATCAATCTGTACATAACTAAGTATAGCAGCTGCCTACAGGTTTTTGTTCTTTATTTTTAATATTAGGAACCTCATAGAATTCCGCGGTGTATCTAAATTCCTAGCTAGATTAACTTTATAAGTAGGCCATGTTAGTGCAAAACTTCTACAACACTTACTATTATAATTATAAAAAAATTCTAATTCGGGACTCCTTACAGGCTAATAACTGGGATTTCCGGTACTTAAGTAATTCTTTTTATATCAAAAGGGAATGCAAAAATTCAGAGGGCCCTTATATAGTCTAATCATAAAACAAGTCTCTCGGGGATTCTCTTTAAATTTAAAGGGTTCTACTAAGTTGACTAAATTGGTATTACTCACGAATTCTTTTTAGAGGAGCTCCTTGTTGCGTTTTACTAATGAGAATGCCTAAAAAGCTTTACCAAGCAAAATGCTTACGAGTTCTTACTAAGTGGAACTATACCTAATTAACTGAAACTTAATAACAACCCTGATAAGACTCCTTTTTAATGTACCCGGGACCCCTTGAGTATTGTGAGGATTTTTCTACTTCGAGTATCTTCCTTTAGTCAAACCGGTAAACGGGAATCCTTTTACGGAATAAGTCCCATTAGCAATTACCAATACTTGACTTAAAAAGGTCCGAAGAGTCTCTATATTATAGTAAATTAACCTAGTATACTACTGCGGATTATCCGTTGCATAACACCACAGAATCCCCTTTCTTTAAGTCTTTCTTTTGTACACGGTATATAATTAAATCCCCCCTTACCTGTAAGTTCCTATAAAAAGAAAATGAGTATAAAGCAGCGCTTCACATAAGGATTAATACCAGGCTTTTTCTTCAATTAACTGTTAAGGAGTAAGGATTAATAACAGACTTTTCAGAAAAACGAATTCAAATAGAACCGTCAGCAATCTTTATATAGCTCTCTCTAAGTAGTTTTATACATAGGAATAGGCCTTTTTTGGATACTAGTAGATGCTTGGTATTCATGTTGTATTAGAAATTTCAAGCTTTTTTATAAGCTATATTTCTTTCTTTGTATTGCATTCGTATTATTAACATTATTGAATGACCTAGCTGAGTGTGGGGGTCTAAGCAACATCCTTTAGATTAAAAAATTTGCTTAGTAACTTCCCGTTGTGTACAAATACAAATTAATAATAAAATAATACCGGATTCACCCATGATACAAAAACTAGTTAGAAATTTTGAGTATCTTATGGAAACCCTAAAGGGCCCAAAAGGGGTCTTTCCTTAAGCTTAAGAAAAGTATATTATCAAAGAAGGAAACTCCACATCCTGTAAGCAAAATAGAAATTTCTAAAGCGAGAACACAGCCTCAAAAATCTATAATTCAACAAACTTAAACCCTACTCTCAACTCTCACAGCGGCTCGATTTCTATTGTAGGGACCTAAAGTAGACTAAGTTAAAGAACTCTAATTTTGGAAAAATGTTAGAAGAGACTCTACAAGAGAACTCACCGGTACCACTCTCTTAAAAATCCTATACCTCTTTATACCGAAAGTGGTCTGGGAATAATGTATATACATAGCAAGCAAACTTAATAAGGAACCGAGGAGAAAAGGCACCTTATGCAATTGCATTTAGAATATGTTATAGCCCGAGAAAATTCCTTAAAAAACTCCCCTACGGATCCCCTTGAATGCTAAATAGAATCCCGAAATAGAAACTATCAAGTAAACACCCAAACCCTAGTAAAGGCGAAGGTTGCGGTAACAGCATTTGGTATTTTTGTGTCTCCAGGTATTTGTGCTCTTAAAACTTAGCGTTTTGCTGAGATATGAAAAATCTTGCAAAGTATCTATAAAGGAGGACTTCGATTAATTTATAAGATAGAATTTTATAAAAATATATGTTCAATCAATATAAAATTGAAGGATAAACTTCTTCGACCCGCACCGCAAAAGGGTTATAACACTTATTGTAGTATGCGCCCTAATTCAAGGGAATGAACGAAAACTACAATAGACTCTAATTTGGGTATTCCTGTTAAAGATATAATTATAGTACTTTCTTTGAAAAAGGAATTTCCGCACCCCATTAAAAGGTACACCAAGGTATGAGAAAGCTGGGAATCAAAATGAATAACCCCACCTTTTTACCTTTACAGGGTATCTATATATTCTATAAATTAGGCAAGGTTTTTACTTAATCTCATAAACTAACTTCCATATGCATTTCTTGCTTTCAATGAAAATTAACCAAACAAAGGCCTTATGAGAAGATTTTGGGAGAATAGTAAACAACAAGTTACATTTGATACTGCCTTATATTAGTATTAGAGGAAGTTTTAGACTAAAGAAGCAAAAAAAAAGACGGGGAAATGGGTCTGGATTTCTATACGACTGAAAATAGGACCCAGAAGTAACATATCCCATATGCCTTCAACGGAATTAAGAGTTCTAAAATTTCCTGTACTTTCCCAACTTTCAGAGGAAATAATAGGAATTCGATAGACAAGGACTCTTATATAAAAAATGATAACCCGGGCGATGACTTCTAAATAGAATTCCTCTTACTCTGTATACTGAATATCTTAAGGAGTTCTCTATCACCCAGATTTTGACCTTTCTATAAATTATCGTAGACTGCGTGGCCCCAAGAGTTCTTTTTGTTTAATATACTACATAAATATAAATATAGAAACTGTGAATTAGAATGGGGTTTACTTCGATACAAGAGCCCTAAGGAAAGAGGAAAGGGCAATCTGGTCGAAACCCCCTATAAACTTTTAATGCTTTGAGCGAAAGTGTACTGTACTTATTCCCAGCGTGTAGGCTATACTAATTCTTAACCCTCTTCCCAGGCATTCCCCTGAAAACTTTTTACACCCTAAACACGTAATTCTTTTTCAATGGGGTAGGTTTGCCTAATCAACTCAACTAGTTACTCAACCTAGGATTTTAGCGGTTTTAACGGGGATTTTTTTGAACAGGGGTTTTCTTATAATAAATAAAAGGCGGAAAGAGAAATTTAGATAAGCCTAATTATTAAAGTCCTGGATCATTCACAATCTTCGGTCCTAATTCTACCCGACCCCAGAGAAAGCCTTTATTTTCGGGTCCCTTAGTCCAATGTTTGAGACTTTTTTTTGTAGCTGTGTTGTTACAACGTATTACCAGAAATTAGATTTATTAAATTTTCATTTAGGTTTTTAATTGAAAAATAGATAAATTACAGGGTCCTAGCAATACTTAGGCGCTATAGGCACTTGCCCTGGATACTAAAATATATGTACGTAAGCGCATCCCTTTTCTTTTAGGTTGACCTAAGTATAGGAAATTGCATTTTTAACCTAGCAGTTTTCGTTTTTAGCTTTTCTACTTGTGTTTTAAAGGTAACTCGGAAATAACAAGGACGCTTTTTGCTCGAAAAATTTGTGAGTTCACTTAAAATTAATTTAAGGATATAAGCAGTTTAGTACTACTATAACTTTTTTCGGTTTACTACTCAAGGAACCCCTTTTAATTACATGTTAAGAACAGGAAAGGAAAGTTCTTTTTATTTCTAAGGGGCCTGCAATTATACACCTCTTTTAGTTTAGAGCACGGATTTCAGAAAAAAGTGGCTTAAAAAGGGCTCCTTGTTCCTTTTAAGCCGACTAGAACCTTGCCGCGAAACACTCCTCGCTGAACAGAAGGCTTCGAACCTATGTATTTTCGCTAATAAAATACCTCTAACTAAGGGTGGGATTTTCGATCGGTTTTGCTACTCTTAGGCCCTTTTCCACATTTTTACGTCACTATTGGCTGGGAATTCTTACTTTTTGAGCAGAATTTGAGTACTTTACCTAAGCTATAAAGTACCCTTTTTTAGAATACAAGCTTGAACCGCTGTAGAAATATTATCAGTAAAATTGCCCTATTCCACAGATACAGATAAGAGGAGCATACAATATAAATTAGGAAAACATGCATTCCTTTCCACCTAAGCGGTTGTGGATTAACCTCAGCATTCCAACCAACAAAGCTAAAAAGCTTTGAAATACATGATAAAACTGCGTCTTTAGACTCTTTGTCCACCAGGGCTCCCTTACAGGTCTTTAACTAATGTACTATGGATAAGAAGTTTATAGTCAGCTATGTTTTTGTTTTGTATTGAGGATTCCATTATTTAACTCGCCGAGAACCTTACTTAATTATAACCACGGGTCCTATAAGCCTTTTTTATAAAAGACTTTTCCACTTCTTCAATAGAGTCCTTATAGCGGGGCCTTAACGAGTACTCAATGTCTCCCTCGTGCAATAACCTTGGCAGTTTCCTATTCAGTTTTGCAAAACCTTGAGATTCATATCTATTCTCTTCTAGCTCATGTCTAAGGGCCGGTTTCAATGTGTGTAACTTTCTTTTTACGGTAGTATAGCGTTATAACAGGGACTTCGTCAGTAGAGTATGTAGTAGAAGTCTTCTCTCAAAAAGAATCAGAAGAGTGAGCAAAAGTTAAGAAAATCTTTGTTTAGGGATTCTCTTGCATTCCGTATTTTCCTGAAGAGTTCTTCTGTGGATAACCTGTTATTCTTTAGTCTGGCATAGCTTGTATAACAGGTTTTAGTTCTAGGAATTCTTTTGTAGGTTGTATTACTAGGAGTATTCAAATATCTATTAGAGCTAAGAGCTTCGCGGGTTCCCTTTATATACCAGCCCTCTTGTATATTCGACCCTAGCCGGAGGATTTCTTTATTTCCAAAACGGGGTGCCATCCTTACTTATTGTGCGAGGCTCCATTAAGAGTAAAAACTTCTGGTGAGCAAAGACCCTATTAAGATAAGAGGTTAAGATAAGAGGAAAGGGCACTTTAAAATCCCAAGATTCCGGATCTAGTTCTTTTGTTCGAGATATTTTGAGTGCTATCTATGATTCATTCAATTCTAAGAGGGGTCCTTGTTCCAAGGAATTTGTAAATGCCCGGTGTTGATGGGTTGGTAACGGCCTAAATCCTCCCCCCCTTCACGTACATGCCAATAAAATTAAAAAGAATAACAGATGAAGGGACTATAACCGGGTCTTAAAAACTTTTGATCCACTCCCATTTCTTACACGGGATTCCTAAAGAATCCCAAAAGCCCAATACTAAACTAAAGAAGTAGTGCATTCACTAAGAAGAATTTCCTGAAAATAGTATTCCCTGACCTCTTTGAATTTTTTCTATTGAGAGTAGCAACGCAGAAAAAGCCTTGAGTAAAACATATTAATTTAGAAGAAGTAAAAGCGCGGATTCAAGAATATTATAAAGTCGTGTAGAGTGGGGGCCCCCTTTTTACCGTAACGGATACCTTATAAAAGGTTACCTACTATTGTATAGGAGAAAGCTGTCTATGAACCCTGGATTTTAAGCCGGTATATACACGAAAATCAAAATACCAAAGAAGGAAAGCCCCACTTAATTAAAGGGTTAAACCCTTGTCACATGTGGTATACCTAGAAGGGCGTTCCTCTTCCAGAAGTCATACAGTGCCCGCTTTAGCATAAGAATTTCCTTTCGAAATAACTTCTAAGTCTAAAAAGGAATAGGATATGAAGTCCTTTTTGTGATAATAGAAAACTTATTTTAAGAGTGAGTATCCTTTTAGCGGGTGTCCCTTACTTTTCTTTTTAGGTATTTACCAGATGCTTTTATGGTAGCCTCCTGTTCCAAGTCCCCTAACGTCGCCTTATGAACTGGAGACAGTACTTTTTTTAGAAATAGAAACTTGTGCTTCATATTAAGGCCTACGACATTCTTATTACGAAAAAAATTCTGGGCGATAACTCACTAAAAGTTCAGTGATATAACGAATATAGCAAGAGAGTTCCTCTTAATCAGATGTAAAAGGGGCTTTATCTATAATAAAAAGTAGTTGGTACAGAGCCCAATGAACTAGGAAAACCAAACATCTGCTATAGCTATAGGTGCTAATACTTGTTGTATACTTTCTTTTTATCTAACTATGTATTCTAAATAATAGGTACTAGAGTCGAGGAGTTTGTTAGGCTCGGTAATTGGCAATAGTAGCTAAAAGTATATATAAGGTACGAAACCTCTTACAAAAGGATTTCCGCTTAGAACTATATAACAGGTAAAGTAAAGCTGGTAGCAAGGCCCCTCATTCTATGGGATTTCTATTTTGATTTATAACGGAAAACCCCTATCTAGACTCGGAAACTTCAGTAAGTTGTCCGTGAGATTTTTTCTTTCGAAAAGCCCATCCTTTTTAGTTAGCAATCCAATATCCCCGTAAGGGTTTATTCCCAGGTTTCAGTCTCTCTGACGCTCTTGTAAAAATGCCCTGAGCAAAAAAATTTTTAGTAGGGGTACTCACATTATAAAAGAGTTATCGGCTCTCATTTTATCGTTTTTAATGTAGATAACCCCAGGTCCTATTTCAAGGCTCTACTAGGAAAGGGGTTAGTTCATAATTAGGAAAGTGTGGTCTTACTTCCTCCTTAACCCAGAATTAGAAAACTGAAGGATAAAAGGAGAAATTAGAAGCAACTCAATTTGTTTTTTTCTAAGTACCGAAGAAGTTCTCGAGATGCCGGTTTTGAACCTATTACATTAAATAAAAAGAAAAGAAAAATGACTCTTGGCTCCTCAGGGGGCCTCCTTTTTAGTCTAGGGATCTTAAGCTTGTGGTATGTAGTTGTATGCACATACATAATAGCTAAACCGGGCTTTTGATTCCCGAGTTTGTTGCTCTTTCTTAAAAAAAAAGGAGTTCTCATTACTTAATTCACTAAAAAGGCTTAATTACAGGGGATTAACCCGCGCATATTCAGAAACGGTTTAGTTGCAGAAGTAGCCATGCACTCAATTTATTAAGTTAAGTAAGGGAGTATTCTTATTATAAGATTAAGTTACATACAAGAATTCCATAAGGGTTATATGCAAAACCAGGGACTCCTTTCTTTAATTTGGGGCTAGAAGTCTAGGGCTTTTTAGAGAGAACCGAGTGAATTGCAATTTTATAGTACTTTCTAAGCGTTAGGCGGAGAATACAGGTAGTTAGCTAAGGAAACGCTTATCGTAAATGTTGTCAATCTTGAGTTTAGTAGTATAGGTGTAGGTTCAAATTGACTTCAAGTTCCAGCTACCCTTTGTGTAGGATTGCTGAGTTTATTAATTATTACCTTAGGCTTTCTCAAAGATAAGGGATCCTGTAAAGAGCTAGTTTTATATGTCAATTCCAAAGGTAGGCAAAGCTTAGACTTCTAAGTATTTGTGTCTGATAACACTCGGTGTTTGTAGTTTATAGGGGTTTTCTCTTTTATGTACTTTTAGATTTACCCGGGATTTCTGGTACAGGTCTAGGGTTCTTCCAAAAGCTGTATCCCAATTAGTGCTAGAGTAGCCCATATAGGGGTTATATAATAGAGCTTCCTAGATCTCACTAGACGTAAGACGGAATTCCTTACTATCTATAATAGGGCACAATCCGGCAATAAATGAGTAGACTTTTGTAAGCGGGTAGATTAAAAAAGACAGAAAAAGAAAAGCATTGGTATAACTATGCAAACTTTAGCATATGTCGCTTAGTTAATACTACTCTAAAAATTATAATAGTATCGAGATTTGAAACTTTTAGAAATTTTTTGACTTTTATTAATTAAGGCGCCTGGATTACTTGGGTTGTGGAAGGCTAAATACTCGACACTTAGTTTTTAAAGTTTACTGGGCTTCCGTTCCCTTGAGAGATAATATATTGAACAAGTTTTTTACTAGATGACTAAACTAGCTATCCGCAATAAAGTTCAAGGATAGTCAACATAATATGAGTAACAATGAATACACCTGGTTCATGAAACGAAAACTTCCCGTATCAATAAGGTATTAAGCGAAAAACCCCCTTTTATAACCTTGTGCAAAGATACCCCTAAAGATATAATTAAACTAGGTAACCCCCTTTCTAAATTTATATAAATTCTTTTTTCTTTCCTAAGAATAGGCAGGCTTCTTTATAGGTGCGGTGTAGTCAGAAGAAAGATCTTCGTTAAGTATCTTAGGGATAAAATTTGCTCACCAATAACCAGGATTCCCTGTCTGCCTGTATTAAAGGTATGGATATTCCTCTTGCTTGTAGAAAATGCATTTTAGCTATTCTACTCATAAGAGTTAGTAGTATAGTAGATATTAGTAATGAAATAAGATAATAATAAATAAACAATTGTATAGGTGTTTAATTTAATAAGGGTATTCCCCCTTTGTCCTTGATAAGAGGATAGGGTTAAGTCAGTCTTACTGACCAGAGCATTAGTGAAGTAGATTTATGGAGGTAGTAATTAGAATAGTACATATACCATAGGAACATTAAAATTCTTACTTGCTTGCTTAATCTTAGGAACTCGGCTTTGTATCCTGATAGCTGTACCTTTAAGGGGATAATACCTGTACTTGTAAGGGAGGTACCTTTACTCTTGTTCTTGGTGTTATAGAGCTGTATTCCTAATCTTTGGTTGGGTGGGATAATATAAGTCGTATATCTTATAGTTTTTTTGTTGTATAGTATTAAGATAATATTGTCTTTATCTTTTTAGTTATTAATGTAAATGGGTTTTATATAAGAGTTTAGGCGCGTTCCTCTTGTTTTAGATTCTTATCATTAAAAGAAGATAGAAACTTAATAGATAATAGGTACAAATTTTTGACCAGAACTTAGAGAGGAAGGCTCATGCAAGTAGCATTATGAATACACCTACATGCTATAGCCAACATCAGCAAAAAAAGCTTTCACTTTAATTCCTTTGCTGGAAACTCCTCGCTTTTATTAATAAAAAAACCCCTTATAAATAATATAAACTGGATAGAACTAAAGAGCGGCTCTTGTACTTGTTTGATTAGATCCCTAGCAGAACCCTAGGACTGCCCTGGATCCCTTATTTTGTATTGATAATACGCGTATTTTCCTTATATATATAATACATAAATAAGGGCTTGGCGCTAGACGGAAACTTGTAAACTTCTTGTACATGAACTTATGTAATTCAACTTTAACTTAACTCTGAATGGATTCGAACCTAAGAACACAGCTTTTAAACCTCGACATATCGAGTGTAACCCGGATTAAAGTAGGCAGCTAATAGAGGCTTCCGACAAGCCGTTTAACTTACTAACAAAATTACGGGTTTTAAGAGTACGAAAAAACTTCTTTATCTAAGTGATTTTTATTACCTTCTATTTACTACAGGGCTTCTTTTTCCTATAAGAGGCCCATATCTATCCTGAAAATCGAAGTCATTTTATTTATATTAGAATTCGAAATCTCTAGAGTTGAAGGACCGGTCATAGAAGCAGTTTCCCTTATGAAGCTTTGCCTTGTTCGAAGGGTTAACAAAGAGCAAGGGTCCCCTATTACACATCAATTAATATTAGGAAGACCCTAAACAAAAGAGATTGAAAGCAAGATATCTTGCTTTTTCAGGAGTTCTGAGAAATGAGTATACAGTACAAAAAAGCCCCTACTAGATTCGAAAATCTTGTATGAAC